>DWDV01000350.1:0-17660 GCA_018245615.1 Mimoniades ocyalus | reverse complement strand
CCCGACCCGGGAATCAAACCCAGAACCTCCCGTTCGGCAGTCGCACTTGCAATCAACACGACCAACGAGGCAGTCAACCGAGGCAGTCAGTTTACAGCTTAGCAAATATTCATTGCCGAAGCAACTCCTCGAAGCATAAAGGTGTGCATATGTACGATGAATCTGAATGCATCATGACTTTAGATTAGCTTGATACTCTCAGTGTAATACTGTATGCTTATAAAGATAGTTAACTAAACTATCTGATATGGCCAAAACTGTAATAGCCAAAAATATTAGGCCGCCTGTATTCAGCGGAACACTGAGCAAGAACAGATTCAAAGAAACGACGAAATACTCGTATATGTGTTTTGATGTGCGGTCCGCAAGTGCTTTGCGACTTTCAATGGACAAACTTACACCAGCATCAGTAAAAAAGATTTATTTTTTAAATGGTCAATAAAATTATGCTACATACCTGATGAAAACTTGACTGGCGATGAACAATCGTTTCCGTGCAGAACTCGATATTCATTTACACATTACATGGGAAACAAGCCTGAAAAGTTTGGCATAAAGTTTTGCCTTTTGACCGACTATAATATCTATGTAAGGATTTTTTTTTGGTTAGTACATGAATATAAATGAAAAAACTAGTAAAGAATTTTCCTGTTTGTTTTTTGTAAAAATTATATACAAACTTTAACTTCTAGTATAAGATCGACGACTTTTGTCTTTTTAGGTAAAATGCAAAAACCGGTCTTTCTAGTGTTAAGTATACATATTTAACACTTTGGCTGCGTCGTTGGTGTTGTGGTTGCAAACGCAATATCGAATTCGGAACGTCTTTCCTAGGTTCTTTCTCCGGGTCGGGCATAGTTTTATTTCTAGTACGTTCTCAGAACTTGATATTCTTAGTCGTAGCACGGAGTCTAGATTTGTGCAAAGTGTGTCCTGCTACGTAGAACGTATAACGTAACTGGCGAAAAGTGTCAGTACTACACTCTTCTGCCTATACCTTCGAGAAAATACAAGCGTGATGTTATGTTATATTAATAAAACAGTATGTATTTAACATAACAAATTAACATTATAAATAATATTATGAACCTGACATATGTAATTCTGTTCGTATCGTTCGAGTATTTTGTGGTTACAAGCTCTACTCTGACGTGTTGTGACGTCACCGCTCATTTGAGTCGCGGTCGCTTTGGCAACGCAATCAGCCGGGCGACTGCGGCTTAGTACGCAACAAATGACATTCTAAACACACACATATTTACTAATATATACATAAGTGACAGTAAATAAACATTTTACGCATGTTTTATATTGGGTATTTCAACGATTACAATTTTGCTTATGTGTATTATCATTATGTTTTAATACAACATTCGTTTGGCGCAAACATATCAAGGATTGTTTAGAAAACGTCCAGCCTATGAACCGCTTCGAAACATTAAACTTATAAATTAAGATTTCCAAGGCATTATTATAGCATATAAATCGATTCAAAACTGAGACCTGTCAGATGATTGGTTTTGCCACCAAAATTATGGCTAATAGGTAAATTGATACGATAATAATGGTAACCCTCGTCCAGCCGTTGTAAATTTTATTAGGTAGTTTATGACTAAATACCTACTTATATTTTATGGTCGCCATTCGCAAAACGTTATATCGAAGGTCAAGTATCGGCAGCCGTCAACGTGTTTCTCCGACAATTAGCATCAATTAGTATTTATCGATACAAATCTACATCTTTGTGACGTCACTACCGTAGAGGATTACATTATATCGTCTAGCTAGCACTTACTACACCAAACACGACAATATTGCTGCTTTAGAATCAATTTCCATTTCTGTCTGTCAATTTCCATTCAGCCTTTAAATTTTAAACTGTCATAACGTGACATCACGCGTGTAATCTCTGAAAAGGTAGGCAGAGGAGTCTAATACACTGCCACGATTTTTCAGTTACGTTTAGTCTCTACTATGGAATAGGTGGTGAGCTTATTGCCACAAATCCAGACTCGGAAATATTACTAGAAAATTAAAATTAGAAAACTCCAATAGTTCCCAACCTGGGATTACAATTCAGGACCTCTCGATCGACAGTCGCTCTTTCTACCACTTCACTAACGAGGCAGTCTATCTATCTAATTTAATCTAACTATCTAATTTTTACTAACCTTATAGAATTTTCTAAACTTTCAAATATTTTCAATTCACAGTCACGAATCCCCTGAGTTGTCGATAAAAAAGTGTAAATTTATCCTATAACCGGATCCACTGAACAAAAAGTACGAAAGTCGTGAGCAAGCTAAAACACTTTTTGTTTTGTGCTTTAACGCGATTAATCTGTCTCATTGCCTGCGCTCTGTTCCAGGAATATTTCACTTCTCGACTTCATTTACTTTCAGTACTTAATTAACGGGTGCCTCCAGAGAACACTACTTCAATATTATCCCCTATTTTCATCGCGTTACGATATATTATAGAATGTTTTCATGAAAATAAAATCAATTGGTCTCGCGAGTGGATTTAATTCCGTACTATAAATAAAGACGCTACTTTTATTACCTTTACTTACAGTGACTTGTGACACTAATTAGTAATTTAACATATGTATTATAGTGTGAGGTAATGACAAAGCAATATTTCCTAAAGTCGAACATGATGAATTTGATTTCTTAATTTCTCCTGTTGCAAAGCTCTCATATACCAGACTTTGTATTATTATAGATGTTTTGCAAAGGTAAGTGATCTTCTCACTTATAAAAACACTGGTAGCCAGCCATTTTGAATTAGTCCATTTGGAATCAAAGCAATGCCTATCATTTGATTGTTGTATATGAATTAATCATTCTAGTTGTTCATAAGCTATATAAGTTTGAAAAATGTTCGATGTTAAAATGTGTGGGATAAAACCCGCATACGACTTATACAAAAGAAGCCATCAGCTAAGCGCCAATAGCAGCACAAATAACATTACACTACATTATATAGAACAGAAATCTTGTAATCAACTGTATTATGTTTCCTCTCATGCACTCAGTTTTCCACAAATTTTGTGAAGGGTTAAAGCCATAGTCTTCCACGTTTTCCGCACGCGGATTCACGCTGCAGACGATATAATATACATATTTTGTCGTCATCGTATCGGTTGGTCGGTAGCGGCTTTGTAGCGGCGCGGTTACGGTGCGGACGCGGGTCAGTAGCTGTGCGAGAGCGGGATTGTTGAGGCGCCGTTACGAGGCCGGAGCGGGATTGTTGCGGAGCGGCCGCAGAGTGATAGAGGGTTTGACGCGACACATTTACAGTTGCGTCACGGTTATAGGTTGGGAGCGAGACGTTTGCGGAGCGGTTACGCACCCGGAGCGGATCTAACAACCCATTTTTACAGTCCAAAGTTTCTGTCACATTCTTAGTCACAGTCTAGTTACATTTTCATACGAACAGTCAATTATGGTCACATCAAAAGATATACGTTTTGCCAATACGATTACCTACATTATATCCTTAATAAACGTAGCAATGTATTATGAAGGAAGATTTTATCACAGAATTATATTGTATTACCTTTGGGTGTGATGCTCCAGTCAGATAACAAATTTATTATTATGGTAAGTCTAGACCGAATTGTTACGGCGTATAAAGGCGGGCCTTTGTGCGCAGTAACAATTCGGCGAACTGTGATGTGAAAATTAATGTACTGGAAATATCTGTATCGCGTAAGTACGAGTAGAAGCTATGCTTTTGTGTCGGGGCTTATTTGGGTCACAATGATATGAATATCTATTTACATTGTTAATTAACGGTTTAATTACATTATAATATTTGAGTGGGCATATTTCGAATATTTTGATTATCACAACATTTCACATGTTTCTTGGTAAATAGTTTATATTAACTATAGATCACGTTGGACAGTCCCTGCGGTCATCTCTGAGAACATTTCACGAGGACTAATAAATTTACTTCGCCATTTTATCGATTTGGGGAGGGTCCTACGCTGGGTTTGCGGTAACAAATGAAACCAATTAATGATGTGCCCCCTCATGTGCAGAATTGATCACGAATACTTGGTTCTGACCAGTCACTCATAGAGATAAGACCGTCTCCTGCTTTTTAACCTAACATATTACTAACAAATAATCATGTCTTAATATTGTAAAGGTAAGATTGTATTTTGTCCTTATGCGTTCAAAAAACGGTTACAAAATGATTTTCGTATTTACTGAAGTCATGAAAATAAATTCCTAACAGTCACTGAACACGGTCGCTGTCAAAAGAAAGTTAGTAGCTGAATAGACCAGGGGACAGTGCCACTAACGTGGATATCGCTTCACGCTTGACTGGACGGCCCCGGCTCGCTGGTTTTTGTAAGGAGTAGTTCAACTGCCAGTTTAGTGATAGCGACTTTGGTCGTAGCTACAACTTGATCTTTTCAAATATTTAGAGGGATTCTCAGAACTCTTTCTGTGATAATATAGTCCAGGTATATGATTGTCGAGAATTGACTTAGTAATTGAAATGAATAAGTAATTTAGTATGATTCAGTCTTTTTACGTCCTCTTGCGCTTTTTATAAGCACGTATGTGTTAGCGCTGTATTATCCAGCTAAATCATTAACGTTTTACTTTTACATCTACTTCTATTTTTACATTATACTGTACGGTACGTATGTGTTATTTTCGACTCCTACTGAGAACACAATAATATTTTAAATCATCGTATATAATGTAAGTACATACATATATATTGTTTGTTTAGTGACTTCGTGTATGATATTAAAAATGCAATTAATAAATTTTAAAGTTTAAATCCCCAAATGTATAATTGTTAGTTTCGTTTGCGGCTGAACGAATCATTGATTTGCGTCTTCAAGAAACAAAAACTTGTCTTATTGTTCATATTACATTAGCCGTCTTAACTCTGCGAACTCGGTAGCTATCTCGTAGTAATGCTAACGTCGTGCTAGGTTCAGGACGAAGTATATCTCCATCGTATCAGACCTGTCATTCTTTTTCTATATTCGCTGTTCTCTTTAATGCACTGAGTCCCCCATCAGATAGTATTTTAATTTATAATAAGATATTAATTATCCATATCATATCTTATTCTAACAGTTCGTTAATAAATATGTCGTTTTGGGTGAAGCTACAATTTTACCAAAGACAAAACCGTCATGAGCTTATAATAAACGATAATGTCTAATGAATAAATTTAGTTCCCTCTATTGAATGTAGTTTTAGAGTGACTAGTCGTAGTAAGTAATTAATTTGTGATCTCCTAAATTTAGTGTGTCTAGTCTTAGTAAATTTACTTAATAGAACATTAAACGTAACATCGCGCCTGTAATCCCCGAAATGGTAGGCATAGGAGTATAGCACACTCCCACGTTTCACCAGTTACGTTTACGTTTAATACATATTGATGTGTATAAAAAATAATATGTAGTATTTCGTAAAATTGCAAACTAGTTTTATACGTTCGCTATTGTCGTGGCGCAGTGGCGCGCAAACTAGATAGTTTCCGTGGATCCTTGAACGCGCTATGATTTATAAGTCCGACACAGTCATGCGACCGTTTTTTCCGCTTTTGATTTATATGAGGAAATATGACTTCCGCTTACGAGAACCTACTGTTATTCAGTGAAAGGATTTGAAGTGAAGTTCAATGAATGACGAACTTATTGATGGTGGCAGTACATACGGTCGGGAGCAAATGAGTGTAACGATAGGAAAAAATTGTTATTAATAAAAACATATGCAATAGGAGCTTAGACTTTTAGATTTCACAGTCCCACACTGTGGGCGTGGTTTGGAATCTACATGTCTAACTTGAAGAAGATATGCACATTTATAAGAATAAATATTACTAGTTGTAACAGTAAAGGAAACTACTTCGAGAAAACTTTTACATCTTAAAGTTCTCCATACTATACTATATTTAGCTAATATACCATATTTAGTGATAGTGACGATAATTATGAAAAATATGTTTATCTGTTTCAAATCATTAAAAAATACATTCCGCAAATGAATTGCAACAACAATCATAATTATGTACATTTTTGCTTGTAATAAAAATCTTCATTATACAAACCAAGACAACTTCTTGAAAAAACTCATATTTGATAACAGTAGCTAATATTGTATAAATAAGTTGCTTAGAATTTTCACAACATTAACAGTAATTAAGGGCCGCCTAGACGCTGATAACAACACCACGTGAACCGCCTATCTTAAACGGCAATATGTGCGTGCAAATGTAATTTCGCGGTGTAATTGGCGGCTCTCGGCCCGCGACAGCGACGCTTTGTTCAGTATTCGCAGTCTTTATTTGCTTACTTTCATTCATTGCTTTATTTGGAACTTTCAGTAGATTCTTTGTTCATTTCGATGATTTTTTAAAGGCCCATGATGAATACTTTAATATGATAAGGACTTGATAATAAGGGCATGATAATAAGTACATGATAATCAGGACATGATAATAAGGACATGATAATAAGGACATTATAATAAGGACATGATAATAAGGGCATTAAAATAAGGAAATGATAGTAAGGATACGAAAATAAATTCATTACAAAAAATATATGCCAATAAGGACATGATTTAAAGGACATTATAATAAGAACATGATAATAAGGATATGATAATATGGACATGATAACAGGGACATAATAATTACATGATAATATCACAGTCTTCTACATATACCAGTACGTACAATAATATGCAATGCCTGCTATCCTTATAACGGGACGCGTTTACTGGCCATGGCCTTTGGCCTTTGCATGAAAGGCCAAAGCATACTCCACCATGCTTTACCAGTACGGATTGATGAAGGTAGTAGTTATAAACTCTAGATATACGACAGACGTGCAATGACGCGGTTCGTATAGTACAGTAAGGCACACATCGTAAGTATCGCATGGGTAAGAACAGCGTTACAAATGTCCTCACTAAATCAAATTTGTAACGTATTATGTATTATAATATTCTATATTTAGATGTCTTGATATTTATTCATCAGTAACGAAAAGTCGGCAATATGCGCGAGCAAATATAATTTCGCACGAAATTGTCAGCATTAATATCTGCAACACGCCGAGTAGCCTTGATAACTCAGCCTTAATTCAGTATTCCGAGCCATTATTTGCCGATGAGCTTCGCTTCTTCGTTTATCTCGTTTTTGTGAAGCGTTATTGCGTAATTTGAAATAGGGAGTATTATGTTTGGTTGATATCTCTTTAAATAGAATATTCTTTTATATACTCGTACACCGCAAATTTTAAATTCCTGTAAGTAATGTAGTACATGAAATTGAAGTTGATTTTTGATTGAAATGAGCACGCTAAGTGTACCAGGAAAAAGTGTCTCATAGGAAGCTCTTCTGTAGGCAGGATTTTCTGACAATTTTTTATATTGACTATTTGTTAAAATAATTAACTTGATTGCCTTTGTTGAATGAGTAGTTCCAAACGTGACTGCCGACCGAGAGGTCCTGGGTTCAAACCCCGGCTCGGGTAACATTGGATTTTTCAAATTAGATTTTCTAGTATAAGTATTCCAGTATTCGCTAGGAGTCTGAATTTATGCCCATTGTATGGCAATAGTCCCACCCCCTATTCCGTAGTGCGACGTACAAAGGACGGGTGAAACGTGGAATTGCTCTCTCCTCTACCCACCTCTTTGGAGATTTACAAGCGTGATGTTATGTTTATTGAATTATTAAAATTATTGCACTAAATAGTTAATGTGTTTTAGATTTATATATATGCTGAATTATTTTGCAAAGAACCGCAAAACAAACCATGGTACATAATGAAATACTGTGAAAGAGCGTTAAAAACAGGAAATGTACCACCAGTGTCGTGCACACGTACGGCAAACGGAAAAGACAAAACAGCCATTTAAAACCACGTTAAAAGCGTCGTAAGGTTTTTTCCATTTCTTTACTATTTTTTCTTGAATTACTCCTTCATCTTTTTACGAACTTATACAGCGCGCTCGTAGCCAAGCTAAGTCAAAAAAAGCTTAAAAAAACTCAACTCAAAAGTTGGTTATTCTGTTTTATTACAATAATAAAAATATCTAGTGCTACAGTGTAAGTATTTTGTCTTTATCACAGCGAGGTCTTTATAACAGTAAGTGCCATTCGAGTACACAGTCTGTTAAACATTGAGGCAGCATAAATACGTTAAACAGGACGAATTACTTGATGACGTTGACTATAAAAAAGTCTCACCTCTAGTGAATAATATGCGGTGGTAGCGTTTCGAACAAAACATAAAGTTGTACCTAATGGGAGAGTTCCGCAGTCAAACACTAAAAGTTTAACCAACTGCCCAACATTTAATCCTCAGTTTAATAATCTCTGTTAAATATATTTAAAATAATTATCTATTAAAAATACTTCTTTATCATTCATTAATCTCATTTAATTGTTGGTAAAACATGAAATAGACGAATTGTATAAAATACCACGAAACAATAAGAAATAAATATTTATAAAATCTTCAAATACCAATCTCAGTAAAGAAGCTTAAGCCAGCTTACAAGAGCTTTGCGCCTCCGAGACCACAAAGATATTTATGAAAGAATTATATTAGTTTGCAGTTGTATAAAATAAGAATATTAAAAATGTTAGTGGCTTCATCTGGGTTTTCAGTGAGAAAGTGGTACGTCTCTTATGTTCTGTAGGGTGAAGCTGCAACTGTACGACTGCTAATAAAATTGGGCCACGAAATAAGTTGCTACCGAAATGTACGCTCACCGTTTTAAATTTTGTTTTAACTTGGTGCTGGTGAGCCAGTAAATTGCAACATTAAAGCGAGACCCACCTGCAACAAAATAGTTCGTACCGTGCAACAGGCACGTCCTCGGAAATGGTTTCAAATACCAGGCACTCACTCATCATTTGCAGTTTTCCGAGTCTTTAAGATAGTCCACGCCTTCGGGAATTTCTTTTGTCTTTTTCTGATACGCAGTGTACACATCATATGTGTATTTTTATATAGCGTAAATATAAAATATCGTGAATTTTATGAGGATTGTGCGGATGTGTGAGCGGATGAAAATTAAGATTGTAGTTGAAAATGAATATTTTCTTGAGTGAGTCTGAGAGTGAGGTAGACTAAGCTTGATATAATTCAACTTTGCAAATATCCAGGTTCGTAGAGTTAACGCTAAGAAAATCCTATTTATTATACTACTCACTCTCGGGCTCACTGGGGACATAAGTGTTGGTAAGTTGGCAGTTGATGTACCCAACTTTCAATACCGTAATAGTAACGTTAAGAAAAATAGTGAATTGGCGTCCAAAAGAGCACTGTCTTAGAATTTTTTACGTAGGAATTCATACAAAGCCAACGGCTCAAGCTTTATGAGATATATATACGTGAATCTCGTAATGGACTATTATTCATACCCATGAACGCTTGCCTTAAAAAGAAACTGAGTTTATTTTATTCTGTAAAGCAATGTAATAACAGTATCTGACCGTTAGTTGACGAAACATACGAGTATTAAAGATCAATCTAAGAAGATATTATCTATTCATGGTCATGATTAACCATCATGCCGAAAATAATGTTAAGAATTTTAAAAACAATAACAATTTAAAATCATAATCGTTGATTTCGGAGCCCAGGCCGATGGGGAGCAATATCAGAACATTATGGCGGGAAATAACAGAAGGCAGGGGTGCCGCAAGTGAATGGAGGCAATCCTGAGCTCCGGCCGCTCTATCGACTGCGCTTTGGCGAGAATATTTCGGAGTACGATTTATTTGTCAGAGTCCACCTGCGGGCGTAACTACTGCGGTCGGCTTTATGAAATTTGAAATTTTTATTAAATTAAATCAGAGCAATTATAATTATAATTTTTCGTCTTATAGATGAACGTATTATACTAGTGTACTGAACGTATTATTCTAGTGATACTTATTGCTTTTCACGTGCATATCATATGTTACACATACAAAACAGAAATATTTTTGGGAGAAACGTTTCCTTTATAGATAACAGACTACACTTCCCGGTGCGTAGGAATCCTTGTAAATTAAATACAAAAGCATAATTCAATAATGTACTCGTATAACAAACCAAATATTCGTTGTAATTATACGAGATACTGACAAATTACAAAATGGAAAGTCAAGTGAAATGAAAGAGATTGGAGGCTCTGTGTACATTCCATTAACAAGAAATAATGGTGTAAATATAAGAGAACAAGCATCTCACGATTTAACGACATGTGTAGACAAAAGGTCGGCAACCTTTTGATTGTGATAAGATTACTCCTCCGTGCAAATACATTGGCGACTTTATTTGTAAAGGTCGCAGTTCAAATAAAAACATATTAACTTTGTACTGTTGTTGTTTCTAATGTACGTAACTTTGTACTGCTGGTACATAAAAGCAAAGATTGTCGCCGGTAGTTAAGGAGTTTCCGTACTGCAGATTGTTAAGACAAATTCGAAAGTCTTTGAACAATTTATACAATTCATAAATCAGTTCAATTTAAAAAACTGGACTTCCGTTATGAGCAGAACTTAAACATTCATCAGTTTTTAAATCAGAGCGTAATAAGATTTAATTTGCTGTAGATTTTTTTATTGGAGTAAATACAGTATATACACAATAACAGTTGTTCGCATTTAATTCCACTTCCTGAGCGCAAATACTTAGATCGAGCTCTCGGAAGCGGTCGTAAAGCAACGTTTTATTGCAAGCAATATGAAGTTTTAGCTAGTTGTAACTCCCTGTAGTAGATATTACATACAATGACTTATTCAAAATGCAACTGGTTCCAACTTGGTTTTCATTTCACCGAAGGAGCTGTACTTCATTTGTGCTATGAAATTCTGTGTAAAATCTGTTAAATATCTATGCAGATTGTACCCAATTAAAGATAAAGCATACAGTAGTTACTTTTGTCTTCGAGAGTCTTAAAAGTATTCTATTATACATATATGTAACATTGACTTTGAGCATTGTAATAAAAAATAATAATATTACTCGTACATGATGATATATTACGTGAAATCCAATGAAATCCAATGTACAAGCGAAGCCTCCGGGTCGACGTCGACACGGCAATACAATTTACGTCGGCATTATTCGGCAAAAACGCAAAACACTGGCCCGCCATAATGTTGCGCGGGAGGATTAACGGGCATTAAAGTCATCACAGACGAAGCTATTGTGTAAGATATATCACTGTCACTGTGAGATAGACGTTGCAATCGGCAGGAGTCCAATGACCTCGCATAGTTTCAAAACTTGCCCGGCCATCTCGAAAATACATACGTGAGTTCAGTCGATTCATATATAATGCGTATAAACACGCACGACCATATTTAAGCGTAAAATATAAAATACCTTGGTTCCTTTGTTATGGTGTATTATATTACAGTTACGGATGTGGGCATTCGAGTGTTATTATAGGAAATACAATGCTTGATATAATATTTAATATAGCTCCGTCTGTGTCGACCTTTATACGCTACAGATGCCCACTTCTATTATTACGCCACCGTGTGTCATTTGGATGTTATTTTCATTTCAAGCGTGGATTTTTTGTCATTATATTCGTAACGTACCAGTAAATGTAGGATTATATTGTAATTTTATCATCGTGCCAGAACCTTTACAATGTAGGCAGTAAGCACCTAATGCCAAATATCTACGTAACATCACAAATGTACGCTAAGAGGCAGGCAGAGGAGTGTAGTACACTCCCACGTTACGTTTACATCCCACAATGTAATATTTGGTGAGCTTATTGCCATACACCGGGCACATTAAAATACAAATAACTATACCCGGTAATGCGTATAGAAGTATTAAAAAGATACCATATCTGCCCTACCTTAATTTCTACTAAGTTAGTACTTATGCTATATGCGGTGTTATTTTGTACATTGTTTTTGTAAGGAAGAATGTTGTTTTTGGAGATATCATTAATTCGCCATTATGTATTTTTGGGAACAGTCAACTTTACTTCACCTAACTAGATTAGATAGTCTCCCTTCGTATTCTTATGGCAATACCTATCAAAATCTGTTCAATGACTATTTCTAACTAACTAACTAAGATATTTCTGACCAACTAACCAATATATTCCAATAAATATTAATTTTCTTTTAGATCATTTATAGCACTTTGCACTACTACATTCACAAGCTGTATTAGAGAAATGTTAGCTAATTTATAAATGAACATCGTTTAAAATTTATTAAGAAATTAACACCTATATCACGTCCATCTAAAAGAAATAATAAATTAAATACTGCATAGCGTAGAAAACTTTTCAGACATCGATTTACGTCAAAGTGCTTACCTTCAAATAAGTACTTTAGGAAATTTCGTCTCGATTTTCATTTTGAATAATGTGACTATCGAAGCATTCTAAGCATAAATCTTATTTTATCGCGGAGAGTAAAGTTATTACACTGGAACGGCTATCGTTACATTTCAAGTTTGCCGCTCGCTCGGCGGCCGATATCGTTACACTGTTTTAACATCATTATACCGTTTCGTTCCGTTTGTGGTCACCATGCTCAATTAAAAAGAAACATCAACTATTATTTGGGGGTCGTACACTCAATTCGCACACGGAATATATAAATCGCGAATTATTACTGTGTATTCTATGGCTGGAGATTAAAAATATCCGTATTTAAATATATCTGTATGATATTTAAAAATATCTGTATGCAAAATTATCGGCTGCATGTCTGGAGGTATTGAGATTTTATTACATTTTTAGATAACTGCATATATATTACAATGTAGGTTGACTTATTGGTTAATACATATACTGCGAGGTCGGCAGTCGGATAGTCCGACCTAAATCACTACATGTGATCCTTGTATATTGATAAGTGTGCGGCTAGATTCACGAACACAATAATCAATCTTCTCACACCGCGGCCGATCGCTTCAATATGTGTTGCTTAACATGCGGAATCATTGCTACTACGCTTGTAGCTATAGACTACGCTTGTAGTTATAGACTACGCTTGTAGCTATAGACTACGCTTGTAGTTATAGACTACGCTTGTAGCTATAGACTACGCTTGTAGCTATAGACTACGCTTGTAGACAACTAACTGCCTTTATCCACATTTAACACAAAGTGTGATCGTGCTTGCGTGCGTGTAGTAACAATCTTGAATTCATTACAAAAAAGAATTCCAATATTTTTTAAGATACATTCGTGATTCTAATGCTACTGCTAAACTCTACAGCTAGAGATATAAATCTACCCACGATCTAAAACAAAATATTGACCATTTTTAACAACAAACGTCTCAACATTAATTGTGTGTATGTCCTAACAACGACATTGAAGTACAAAACATACTATACTGTTGGCCGCCTGTCGCAAACAGCACAATACCTACATATCTCTATTATTCTCGAACAAAACAAAAATGTCCGTCGTAATTTCTCTTTTGTAGCCTTCGTCCTTTATTTCATTATCTGGCTTCACTCGCATTGTTTCCTCGCAAGTCTATTGTGTACTGTTACGCATTGGAATCCAAGGATCTGATACACATTATATAAACATGTCACAATATCGTATTTTATTTGTTACAAATATATACCGCTGGAGTAATAGAGCGGAATACATGAAGCCATATATAATATTAAATAATAATACCGCTATGCTCGCTCCAAACCCTTTCTGGAGTATTTTTTTATATAATGAAATGTTTATTACTGAAAGCTTCGCTGATTGCTTTATTTTTTTTATACGTACATGAATATTTGTACATAATGTACATGAATTTTTTATGTATTTGAATGTAGGCCCCAGGGGAAGCCTACGTCCAGCAGTGGACTGCAACAGGCTCATCATGAAGATGATGACGATGTATATGATGAAATAAATTGGTAGGTGTGGTGGGGGTTTATAACTATGTATATTGCCGAACTATTAATTAAAGTTCGGATAACGACTAAAGAGATCGAACTATCTCTTTTGTATTTAATTAATTGTACGTTATAAACTTTGATTAGAATTATTTTGTTGAATGACAACTGTCATTTTCGCAGCGTTGTCTAGATGAAGCTTCATCGATAAATTGGTGTACGTATGAACACAATTATGTGAAAAATCATTATTATTATTCCCTTTTGCTATCAAAACGGGAGAATATAGAATTGGGAACTACGTGGGCTTAGTTTCTTAGTAGCTTTCTAAGTAATCAGTGAGGGTTTCGCAATGTCAGTCGTTCCAAAAATATTACAAACATGGCTTATTTTTAGCAATTTGGACTAACTGAAATATTTTTGAGTGCTAGCTTCGTTAGAGATAAAATTTAATTTGTCAATAAACTTCTATTACATTCATATTGATGTAGTAATATGAAGTTTCATATGTCAACTGAAGATTTAGTATTAAACATAACTATTTCGTGGTATTTTCCACATGAGTAACGTACGAGTCAGACCGCTTCAGCAGATAGTAGAAGAGCTACTGTTCCTTCTCTCATACTGACGCGCTGGGTGCAACCGCGTACAGATTGTCATGAATTTTTAACATAAATTAAAGTAATGTCACGCCTGTAATCTCCCAATAGGTAGGCAAAGGAGTGTGCAACACTTCCACGTTTCACCAGTTACGTCAACTTACTATCGTAGAATAGGTAGTGAACTTTGTTTTAAATTTAAAATCCTATTGGACCATATTGAAAATACATCTATAAAAAGGCGAACTTCTTTCCTAATGGCATATTCTAATAGAATTTAACAGCAAAGTGTATAAAGTAGTCAATTTCGGCTGAGTACATTGCGCGCGCCCGTGCGAAAGCAATCGCAAGTCTGAGACCGCTTTGAATAACTACTACGGAACACCACGGAGCTGAAAGAGGCTGGACGTTTGTTTGGTGCAAGGCATGAATGTGAGCGGGTGAAAGCTGATATGTTAATTTTGTGAAGAAGAACCATAAGGATCATCTTTGAGAAGACATTTCAACAATTACTAAGGAACCGCATCGGTTTTATGCTTTGTAGGCATCAAAGCAGAGAAATTTTCCACTATCGGAATCCATTTATGAAAAATTAACAAACTAAACATACAAACAACAAACGAAACGAAACAATAAACAAACTAAACGAAATTAAACGAAACGAAACGAAACAATAAACAAACTAAACGAAACTAAACGAAACGAAACGAAAGAATAAGCAAACTAAACGAAATTCTGAAATGGTCGTGTTTTTTTTAGAATAAATAAAATGTATTCTTTGTTATCGTTTAAAAAAAAATTACGGTGTAAATACTCGTAGCTATAACATTTCATCGCAAGCTTTGTATATTGTATTTTTATAATTTATTATATTTAATGATTTTCCAGTATTAAAAGTTAAACTCTGCTGAGCGAGTAGCAATTCGAGGAAACTTCAAAGTAGATAATACATTTTATTATACTTTTAAACTCGTCTCTATTTTAAACAAAAATAAATCCACCACACGTTTTATAACATACACCACAAAAGGAATTATGAATACGTTTGAATGAAGGTGTTTAGATGGGGCCCGTACAAATTTCATACAAAATTGGTAAACTCAGTGAACAGAATTTAACTGGCATAACTAATAAAATTACGAAGTGCATCAAATGCGATTCATGAACAGACATCGGGCGTATTTGCGTCCACCGAGTGGGGAACATGAGGCCAGAGGTTAGAGGGCTTAATAACAATATTATGTAGGTTAGGGCGTGGCTCAAGTTAATGGGTAAAATTGAGAGCACGTGCAGACCTTAGTTCCTCGTTTCTCAAACAATTTATCATTTAAAGCAGAGGTATTGATTACTAGCAGTAGTGACATACGAAGCCCGGACATGGTTGCATATTTATGTAGCTTGTCGTACTGTATTGTATTGTAACGCTCCCCTGGTTAAGAAATCAGGTGAATTACAAACTTGAGTGAAGCATATTTTGAAAAACAAGGATTTATATATTTGTCGCTTCCGTCGGTGAGTGCCGTATGCCGTATTTTATTGCGTAAAATCTGGTGCAAAAAAATTTGTTACATTTAATTTAACGTTTGTAATGTATTAACATTGTCAAAGTATTACAATTTACCGAGAAGAACAGAATTAGTAAAATAAATAATGTTTAACTTAATATATTAATTTATATTTAAATAGTTCTCAGTTAAAGTAGGCCGTAAAGGGTTAAATAATATGAATGAATTCAGTAAACACCTGAAATTCGTATTATTCTATATAAACTGATAACTGACGGGTGAAGACGATTTTTATTTTTATAATACATATGTACATACGGGATTATATAATAAACTGTAAAATAGAAGTGACCGAAATATCTGAGACCGTTGAAATATTTGGAAATCGGTACTCTTAGTTTACTCCGCAAGGGTGATGATATGATAATAATAATACCAAAAATAACAAAAAGGGTCAAAACGCTTATTTCTTATAAAATAGGTCGCAATAAAGTCTGCAACGAATTCAATTAGAGCGAGACGCCTCCGCCTCCTCTCATACAACGCGCGGCGATACCACGCGTTCGCACTTATACGATGCGTTATATGACGATATATCGTAGAGCCGTCTACTTCTGTTAATTTTATATAATAATAATAATAGAATCCTGAGACATCTCATATAAAGATTATGAAGATAGATATTAACGAGAGAAAAAATTAAAAAATTTGAAAATACATATGTACAAAATTATAAAACCTAATTTGACAGTACAATGATGTCACATTTAACTTTTTCGATCTAATAAAATTACGCGAGGTTATTGGCATGAACATAAAGAACGGAAAGATTCACATCCCGTTCTTTATGCGCAGCATCATCATCAACGAGACATAGATCTGTTCAATAAAATGCCACTTAGCTCAATTTCGAGTCTTCGGTTTCAATCACCGTGTGCGCAAACCGCCGATTATCATTACCCAATATCGCGTCGTAGTCGTATCGTGTGGTATAAGAAACGCTACTTCTGTGCATTCCAGTGCTGTGCTTTCATTTAAGCTAATACGCTTTAAGAAACACTCAACTGTTCACTAATACGCGATTCGAGTGAAATTCTGAAACGTTAGCGGTGCGGGGCTGCGGTAACCTTGTTGTTACATAAGCCGTCCACGCTCATGAACCTTTCATAACAAGTAATCAGTTTTCGTTTTAATCATAATCTAGAGTACAGTAGTTGAAATTCATTTACATCAAAAATTACAAAAAACATATTTCCATTTCACATCTGGATATTATATGGACGAAATATAAATTTACCTGCGTGAACCCTTTAAATTGGACATCGAAAAGTCCTTTAATACATCATCCGCACAAATGGACGATGCATAATTGAAAGCATTGGGCGCTCGGGACAAAAGTGCCAAATTAGCAAGCATCGGAGGGAGAAGACAGGGGAGGGGGAGAGGTGAGTTGCACGCTGCGAGGCAGTGTTGATATTCGTTCTAAATTCTACTTATTTTACTTAAATTGTTACGTATGTTAAATGATGTTAAAATATAATCATCATCAACCTATTGCAGTACACTGGTGGACATAGGGCTCCCCCCCCTTGGGTGTTGACCATTAATATAAATATAGAGTTATTACTGCCATACACGGGGCACAAATCCATACTCCGAGCTACCACTATAAATTTCAAG
>DWDV01000349.1:0-17671 GCA_018245615.1 Mimoniades ocyalus | reverse complement strand
TAATATCTTTATAAAAAACTTATAATAGTTAGCTAATTGTGTAATGTTCATGATGCTATCGTACAAACGTTTTATGTGAAGTTAAAGATAAATATAATTATATTAGGTAATCATAATTTAAAATGGCAAATAGTTACTCAACTTTTAACGTAACATTAGGCCTGTAATCCCCGAAGAGACAGACAGCGGAATGTATTACACTCCCACGATTCACCAGTTACGTTTACGTCTCACTATGGAATAGCTGGTGAGGGTATTGCCATGCACCGGGCACGTTACCAGACTCCGAGCCACTAGTACAAAATCTAAATTAGAAAAATCCAGTTTTGCCCGACCCGGGATTTGAACTCAGGACCTCTCGATCGGCAGTCGCGCTTGTAACTAATACGACCAACGAAGCAGTCAATATCGAATATATCATTATTATCCTGTAAGTGGGCAATATAGTCGTCATTATAACTTAAGGATTTACTTGATTTCCATGACAACTTACTCTTAAGTCATTTCGTCTTTAACACGACTACAACCAGTGCAGCAAATTTAAAACTTCATTCAGTAAACTGAAACAAATTGCTACCTGTTTGGAACTTTATAATCACCATGTACAACTTCAATGTGTAAAGTGATATATTTTTAATCGACATAAATGAGGAACTAACCATTTCTGATGTATTTTTCGTCATGAGCATATTGATAATGAACAAAGAATACCAAATTATCTACTTACAAAATCACGCCATGTTTTGGTAAATTTGGTTAATTCGAATCAAAATATACATAAAGTTGAATACGTTCTTATTTGTGTGTGCTCCCTGTCTGATACTAGGACAGCAGTCACAAAGGATTTTTATTGATAGTCTCTTTGTTTGAAAACTTCGTAGATATTTCAATACTGTACAACCATCTGCGCATGTCACGATCAGTTTAAGTCTCAGTTTTACTCTTAGCCATTATATGCCAGATAATTGCATAAAAAGCTTTATATAGCGCAATTTATTGACTAAATACGTATGCAATACTAACGATTTAATAATATATGTATTTGTAAGTATTGGATGCAACTAAGTAAATATAATGGAATCGATAGTTGCGCGCGCATGTCACTACATGGCTTCCTCCCCTTACCACAAAATACTTCTGGTTCTAACTGTTATGATATTTAACTTAACATTGCTGTTCTTACTGTTACCTCAGGCGTAGTTCGTAGATCACAACTGGCAATGAATGCTAAATTATCACTAACACAACTGGGGCATATTATTCCTATGATAGCTTTGTATAAAGGCGTGCTAATATAGGAGTTACAGGTTAGTCACGCATTGTGCTTCGTTAGGATAACATTGCGCTGAATGGCGGAACCAGCGCACATTCCAATGATTGATATTCGGAAAAAGCAACTGAATAGACAAAAGCAAAATATCGTCTTGAAAACAATGAAAAGATAATTGTAAATGAAAAATACATGTTATTAACGGTGCAGATAATAAAATTGAAAAATGAAAGTCTAAATAATAAAACAAATTCATAACCTAAAAGAGTTAACCAAATTATTCTATTCCTAATAAAACAAAATTACAAAAATTGCTGCGGAAACGGAGAAAGACTAAAACATCCAGATCAGAAGGTCTGGGGTGAAGAGTTCGATTTCACCTGTAATGGAGAAAGGTGAACGTTTTTCAGAGTATTTGTTCGCGAAGATGGGCCCAGGGGATAGGGGCCCGAAGACCACTGAAGACCGGTCGGCTCCAGTTGAACCCACCGGTGTGAAAAAATGGTTTATTGACAACACATTGTTGGTTGTCACCCTGGGCGGAGTCTTTGTAGGAATTGCTGTAGGTAAGAGACAGCAAAAGTACATATTTTTTCTATATATTCATACATTATCCTTCCTTCCGGGGTATACTTGACGTCAAAAATGTATTGTACAACAATGTTTCACATAATTTAAAGCCAAAAGTCGTACTAGTTTGTGTAATTGAAATTCAGAATTTCAAATACATATTTTTCAACTTACTGTCCATATTTAGACCAAAAACTTTTGAAGATTACCTTTTTGAAAACTCAAGTTAATTCCAGAACTTAAATTTTTTGAAATAATATTAGATTAACATTATAAGCAAAATGGTTTCGTTAAATATGGGCTGGTATAATAATCCGATGACTAAAATTTCTTTTTTTTTTGCAGGTTTCGGTCTACGACCTTATCACCTAGGTCCAGATGCGTTGATGATAATATCTTATCCCGGTGAACTGTTCATGAGACTGTTGAAACTGATGATTTTGCCATTGATTATCGCCAGCTTAATAGCTGGTTCCGCAAGTCTGAACGCGAAGATGAGTGGGAAAATAGCAATACGGACGTTGTTATATTTCGTCTTAACTTCAATGTTTAACGCATTCCTCGGTATTTTGTTAGCGATGTTAATACATCCTGGACAGCCAGATCTGAGAGATGAACACATTAGTTTGATTCAAAATAAGCGAGATCACAGCATACTGGACAGCCTTCTTGATATTGGTCGGTAAGTATATTATTTTTACATTAATTGCCGAGTTTATAAAATTTTAACTAGGTCCATGTAATTACACGTCTCTTACAACTTTGAAAATAATATCTGACAACAGAATTATTCTGATATATTTAAATTTATAAAAGTTATAATTTTGTTGTCTTAATGGGATTCTTTGGGCGATGCAACAGAATCCATTGTTTAAGGTGTACACTCGCTGCCATTTTTTTGTCTCATACGAGTATATTATACAGAATATTGGACACAAAGGGATATTATACTTGCGATTATCAAGAATTTATTTTGACATACAATACGTAAATTGAGTAACAAATTGTAATAAGCATATAGAGATTCTGATTATTTTTCTAAAATTATTAAGAGGTAGGTATCAAAAATTTAACAGACCGTATTATAAAATATTACTAGTTGGTTTATATTCCATTGTGGTGTTCTAAAGAGTTCTTGTTCTAAGTTCTGTGGGCTCTTATTTTATATAGTATACGATAGTGTTGTTGTATTACTTTGTATCGCATTCATACATACATAATGAGCATAATGCATACATAAATTATCAAAAGGCTTAGGTCTACCTGATATTTATAATACATGTGTGTCTTAGAAATGGTTACTAAATGAGGCGTCCGAATGCCTGATTTTGGCTGTACATGGGCTAGGTATTATTGCATACTATACACTCGTGTATTCCATAGTTTTCTCAGCCTCGTTTTCTCAAATTTTAAGAAAGAGATTGCATTTGAGTGACAGAAATGGCGTTCACAAGAGCGTAGTGCTTTCGCCATTGTTCTTGCGTTTGAAGTAGATCTTTTCACGCTCCCCACTGAATCGTAATGGTACTATTCATAGGACGGTGGAATTAAAAATAACCGTGTATATGTGGTGGACGGTTTTTATTTCAAGTGCGATCTGGATGATTCTTTGTACTTACATATGTACCTATAGATTAACATACCAATATACATATAGGTTACATGTCAAATAGAAAGCACTTTTCGATTTTAAGATATTCTGCAAATAAATAGATTAGCCCACGACACATAGAGTAGCATGTCCACTGTCATAAACCATGTTACACGATCCTGAGGAGCAATGATTTCTATCCAATTTCGGCATGTTTTCCAGAATGATAAAAAATTGTTTTTTTTAAATGAAGGTGTTAACTAGAGGTTACGTGTTACCACGCGAACTTCACAAACGCGACCCTTATGTTACATTAGCGATATGCAGCGAAGGTCAATACTTAAATAATCGTCAGTTATTTTCAATGCTATTTATACGAGTATATGCTGTTATTGCGAGGAATTTAATTGGACCTCTGTCGGCATTTAACGTACGAGAAATGAATTGAAGAACAATTTCTAATTAAACTTCTTGACCTAAAGATTGCTTTTCAGACTGATAAGTTTTAATGGAATCTATGAAATTAGATCGGAGAAAAAAAGATGGCTATTTATATAGATTGCTCTTATAAATGGAAAAGTAAATTCAACGGTTAATATACAGACTATTGTTGCTTGTGCAAACAAAGAGAACTGTTTCTGAACAAAAAAATGTTTATAATGAACATAATTATATGTACGACATTTATGTCATATTAATAAAGACAAAAGATAATCATAAAAAACATTAAGAACACCCATTGTTATAGTTTTTGGCACAGAGTCATGAAAATTGTGTTAATTTTAGAAATGCCACAAATCTTTGCAATGATTGATGTCTTTACGAAAATGCTGAACAAGAATTATTTATTTATTAATAAAAGGTCAAGGCCTTAGCTGCTACAATTTTGCCTGGACCTGACTACTAAAATGCTTGCTGTTTTTCCTTTCCGCTGCTGTTTGTACCACCAGCGTCATATAATCGTACATCCCTAAATTTGACGTATAAAGAATCCATTATTTCACCATTCTTGTTCGGCTTTTTATGTTACATAACGTACGAAATTATGTAAACGAAATTTTTAAATAATTGATATCTTTGCGAAGATTTTATGCTAATGTCATAATTTTCTCCCTACATAATGAGTTTTATTTTGTTTTCAGAAATATATTTCCAGACAATATTGTGCAAGCCGCGTTCCAACAAGCACACACGGTGTATTCTGAAGCCCCACCGATGTTCGTTGTAAATTCCACTGAAAACGCAACTGTGCCTATTTTGATTCGAGTAGTCGGTTACAGGTATGTTGAAGATCGATCACGGAAGTCACCCTTAATCAAATGCGTATAAAATAAGTTGTATAGATATACTCGTGTACCCACTTGAGTTGGAAAATAAGCAAAATTATTTATTCCAAGTAAATATTTATTTATACAACAATAATAGTATTATAATATCAATGTTCGAAATGGCACGAATCTCATCTACTAACTCAAATACAAAAGATGAAATCGTGATTCTATTCAATGATATAGAAATTCAAGGGCACCTTTACAATGTACATTATTGTATACAAAAGCATTAGTGGATATTTCAAGAAACTAAAGGCCGCATGGTGGCCGTATTGGTTTATACATATTTAAACGTATTTTTTAAGCTTAAGTTTAAAATTATATAAAAACGTGTCATTTTAATGAAAAACGTTTTATGAAATCACGTTCGAATATAGTGTTTTATCAGTACAGTCAATTTCATTTTTACTCGGACTTAGCTTGTCTGATGTATTTATATTTATTTCGTAAGTCTTATTGAAGATTTTATATAAAACAGAAGTTTTCGTTTAATTTTACAAACGTTGCTTGCAAAAATACTTGCATTCGCAGAGACGCATCAGATAGACACCATCTTTAGTCATCTTTTGTCACCTAGATTGAGACTTTTGTGACTCTTAAGATAGGAGCGTCAAATATTAGAACAAAAGTATGCTTAGCCATTTACTAGGCGTCAATTATTGCTTCTTCAATTGATAAATTCTAATCTTGATTTACAGAGCTGGCACCAATACTCTGGGACTTGTTTTCTTCTGCCTCATTTTCGGCAGCTTATTGGGCACGCTTGGTCCAAAGGGGCAGGTAGTGATCGATTTCTTCCAAGCAATATTCGAGGTGATAATGAAAATGGTCACAGGAGTGATGTGGTTCACACCTGTTGGCGTGAGCAGCGTGATAGCTGGCAAGATACTCGGTGTCAGTAATGTTGGTAAGATTTTACGTTGCTATTTTTGATTTATCACAAGTATAAGAGTTACTTTTATACGTCCACTTATTACATATTAAATACACATTTAACTCACCATTAATGAAATCAAAGAAACAAAACCAATTTTCACTTACTAATAGTAACTTAAGGTAAAGTTTACTTTATCTGAATGAAAGGTAAAGATAAAGTTTACTTTATCTGAATGAAAGGTAAAGGTAAAGTTTACTTTATCTGAATGAAAGGTAAAGGTAAAGTTTACTTTATCTGAATGAAAGGTAAAGATAAAGTTTACTTTATTTGAATGAAAGGTAAAGTTTACTTTATCCGAATTAAAGGTAAAGGTAAAGTTTACTTTATCTGAATTAAAGGTAAAGGTAAAGTTTACTTTATCTGAATGAAAGGTAAAGGTAAAGTTTACTTTATCTGAATGAAAGGTAAAGGTACATCCTGCCGTTTATGAGAGTCACAATCATCAGCCTATCGCAGTTCACTGTTGGACATAGGTCTCCCATGAGGGGTTCACCACGCTGGGATGCGATTTGGGGATCGCAGAGCACAGCTTCCCACATCGCCTTCGCTGCCGCCCATAGGCGATTAGGTCCAGACCCATCGCGCCATACCGCGATCTGCCAGCGTCGGGTTAAGTCGCATCTTACGATACCCTATATCCCGGCATGGAGTCGCAGAATGTATTATTACTCCGCCCCGACACGGACCAGTTTATCAGAGTGTTTTTATTAAAGTATTGACTTTTGACAATGCAAATTATAAGTCGATATTAAAGTACAAACTTTGATCAATAATGTGCGAATATAATTATATACCTATGGAATAGGTGGTGAGTCTATTAATAAGAATCATGTAAAACTAATTTTAGGGCAAGTGATGTCTCAGCTTGCATGGTTCATTGCCACTGTCGCGGCCGGCGTCTTTCTCTATCAGCTGATCGTAATGCAGGCCATCTACTTCGTATTCTTGCGTAAGAATCCTTACAAGTTCTACTGGGGCCTCTCGCAAGCCATGCTTACAGCCGCCGCAACTGCTTCCACGTACGTTGATTTCATATTTATTTACGCACGTTTGGATTAATAGAACATTAAATATTTGGAATAAAATATAATTTCAAAGTATCAATTGCTGCATGTCATGTTCATAACTCATGCTTCAAACATATATTTTTTGGAAATGTCTCTCTATTTGTCTGTTTTGGTTTTTCACATCTAAAGAAAGTTTTAGAAAATTAGTTTTTTTGTCTCACGACTTGGGGATGTTAGAGTTATTTGTTTACAATTACAGCAGTGTCTACTTTTGTAGTTAATCTCTGTAATAAGATAGTATTTCATAATACATAAGTTAATACACACTAATTTTCAGAGCTGCAGCACTCCCAGTGACTTTTCGTTCTATGGAAGGCCCTCTTCGCATCGATACCCGCATCACTAGATTCGTGCTACCCATCGGCTGCAATATTAACATGGACGGCACTGCTCTATTCCTAGCTGTCGCCAGTGTCTTCGTCTGTCAAATGAACAACTTGCATCTGGGATTCGCCCAACTTGCTACTATATTGTAAGTTGTCGTGTTTATTCTTTTTGATAGCCGTATTAATCGATGTCTGTCCACTCTCTCTTCATTAGTACGAATGGTTGGTCGAGTATCTATCCGTCTATTTTCATATGATATGATATTTCCATTAGTTGTAACATTGGCATTTAGTTACCTATTGTATCTTAAACATCCTCAGCTGCGGTGATATTAATTAGTGTATGTACAAAAATATACACCCATGAACCACAAATATTTGTAGTAATTTCTACACTATCATGAGCAGATTTTAATGTTATATGATATGTATTTTTAAACTTATATTAATCGATCATTCTAACGCCGTTACCTGTGCTATTAAATAATTAATTGAGGATTATTTTCTACTGACATAATATTTTTACCAATCAATAATATTTACATATTTTTGAATTATGCAATTATGTTTAATGATGATCTTATATTTCTCTACAATCAGATTACTATTATTTTCTATTGACATAATATTTGTAACAATTACACAATAATATTTATATATTTTTGAATTATGCAAAAATGTTTAATGATGATCTTATATTTCTCTACAATCAGATTACCCGAATATTCTAAAAACCAATTTCTCTAATTATTTGACTTTACATTAGTCAAATTAGGTGAAATTAAAGATTCAGTTCAAAAATGACCCAATTCCATTCCATTGTCCAAATCATTTCAAGGACAGAAGAAAGAGAAGAAGATTTTATGGAATAATTATAATGAAATAGATCTTAGAGATTTTTATGAAAATTTGTAAATTTTGTTCTTTATTTTTTTATAAATGGTTGACAAAATCTTAAATTTAGTCTGTTTTATGATCTAATTTATTATTAGTGATAGTTCTTTTCACTAATTTAATACGGTATTCAGTTTAACATCAACGGCTGCATCCGTGTCATCAGCGTCTGTACCGTCAGCAGCCATGGTGCTGCTCCTTGTAGTGTTGGCTGCGGTGGACGCACCAGCACACGATGTTTCCTTACTATTCGCCGTTGACTGGCTTGTGTAAGTTATACACTTAAATATTTTACTTTTGTATTGCATTTAACTTTTATATGTAAAGGATTCGCACTTCCGAAACGTCAGATTGTTATTTACTTTGCTTTAAAGTGGATATTAATGGCTTGTAATTAAATATAAGTTTTATAGACATTTTGTAATAAAAGAAATGCTAAGAAATACTTAAGATTTTAGCAGAGTGCAAAGCTTTTGATTCAAGTTTCGTATCTCATTTCAAATTTTGATATTCGAAAAAAGATTTTGCATTATTGTTCATATTTGTTGTTATTAGTTATGTTAGTAGTTTAATGGAATTAACAAAAACTAATCGTAATACTCCTTTTCATGACTGCCTCGTTAGTGGTGTTGATTGCAAGCGCGACTGCTTATTGGTAGTACTTGGTTTCAAATCCAGGATTAGATACTATTGGATTCTACTAATTTAGATTTACTGATAGCGGCTCAGAGTAGAAATGTGCCCGGTGCATGGCAATAGACTCACCACCTATTTCATAGTGGAAATTAAACATACCTAGTGAAACGTGGGAGTGTACTACACTCCTCCGCCTTTCTCTTCGGGGATTACAGGCGTGATGTTACGTATGTCACGTTTTAATCGTAATACTTTCTTACGTGAAGGTCTGAAATGTTTCAGTGACCGAATTCGAACAACCAATAATATGCTTGGAGATTGTTACGCCGCCGCAGTGGTAGAACACTTATCTAAGAACGAGTTGATGGCTTGCGATGCCGCTTCCATGGTAATACTTTTGGCTTATACAAATATCGAACATGTTTCTATATCTGGTCATATCTTTTAAAATTTGTCCATTATGCTTATTATCATTCTACTCATAAAATCGATGTATTCAATTATTTTATTATAATACAAATTTTGATGTCTTTATTATTATCTGTAATCTGCCGTATCCTTATTTTACAAATTTATATTACATTTTAAATGTTTTTGTGTATAGAACAAATGTCATTTATATATAAGCCAGAACTTAATGATGAAACGTTAAACAGGTTTTGTAGAGGGCCTCTACATTATTATATTAATGAGTATTGTTATACTAATAATATTATTGTTATTCTAGTGGAAGATACCGTTTATTTTCAGGAGCCAGCTGTTGCAAACGGCTTATTACCAACACCCAATACAGAAATAGAAGAAGGTACATCATTAAAGAAATCTTTAGCTTCCGACGATACAATTATAGATATGCATTTACCTAATTCATAGTTGTTGCATCTATAGGGACTACGTGTTATTTTAGGTTTAGAACCAAGTCAGTATTTTAATGTATGCCTTCATTTCGTGATAATTTCGTTTAGAATAGGTGGCAATTGAATTGTGTATGTACTTATGGATTTCGTTAATACATATTTAGTTTATTGAATGTTTTATCATGACTACTCCTTTCCATGAAGCGCAGATTTTCATGTTAAAGTGATAAAAATAAATGTGGTTTCAATACAATTTTAGTTCTCCAAAAACAATGTCTACATTGCTTTATGATTTTATTAATAGATACTTCTACAGAAAATGATAACTTACGTATTGAACTCGTTTTCCGCGCATTTCACGTAGCGCGTTTGCGTACCTATATAATTACGGGTATTCCGTTGGATATGGTGTCTTGTTATGTGAAAATTACTCATAGAGAGTCAACTCACCATGATAAAGAGGCTCAACTAATTGTGATAGAGAGACTCGTTAAGACAATAATTGGTTAATCCTGCTAATAATGAATTAAATCCGCACAGCGATAATTATATCTGCCCGTATATCATGTTTTATGGTATGACATAACATACACGTCCCGTATTTCGTCGAAGTGTTAGGCAGAGGAGTGTAGTGTACTCCTACATTTCATTATAGAACATGGCATCACGATGTTTTATGGTTAATAGTTCTAATACAGTAAACAAATATGTGATTGCCATGTTTCTACATATAAAAGGTAGGTCGCCCTTCTCGAAGAAGACAGTGGGTACTGCTGGATTCGGAAGGCCCAGCACCGGAAGGAGTGGCGCCGGTTAAGGGAGGCCTATGTTCAGCAGTAGACCTCCGATAGCTGTTCATGATGAACAAATTTGTGTCTTTATTTTGATAAGAAAACTATGAAAAGGAAACATTATAACAACTACCCACACATATTCGTTACAATGTTGCCGCCTAATCTATGATTTTAAAAGATAGTGTTAGTGAATTAATAGCAATATTGAAGGCAACCAGTTGGCCTTAATCTTGTTGAGAAGAAAATATACATAATATGTTATATCGTTATAAGGAAAACGAGAGAATAATTTTGAAGGCTAAGGACAATGAGTGTAATGTTGAATGTTCATATTTAACTTCGTTTATTACCTACATACATTTTGTTTTATATCACAATTTAACAAAAACAAACGAAAATGAGTGGTATTGAAAGAAAAACGAGAATGTAAAATATGGGAATACGGTCGTCAAGACATCCTCGACTCCTGATTTATATAATAGCGCTACTTATAACAATATTGCTTTTTCGGAAAGCCTGTCAATGAATTCTTTCTTAGGCTAATGATGTCTTTGTGACCTTAATTATACGAAAGCACATATATTGATAAGGATCTACGTGATGGACTGCAGTTGCTATATAAAATTACGATTTAGGCTTACTCGTTGTCAATTGTTGATATTATATATGAGTATTACATATAAGTATAACATATGAGTATATTAACATATAAATTTAACAGGTATATTAATCATGTCGGTAGATTTAGAAATGATTAGCTCATGTGTATATGCTCAATATAATTCCTGGAATCCATTACTTCCTATATTAAAAAAGTCCAAAATTAGTTAATTTATTAAAAAATATTATTAATATGTAGAATTTATTAGTATTCGCAAGAATGTATATCAAGTATTTAAGATAAATACGAAGTTTCTAAAAATGTACAATATCTTTGTAAAATTAATATTCCCAACTTCCACCCAAGTCACAGTAATGATACCTTGATTAGTAGAAGTCGTTACAGAATTGTTGTAATTTTGTAATAATTTTAATGGTAGTTGATAAAATTTAAATAGTATATATTCCTTTTTTTAGGGGAAGCCCGTGTTCAGCTGTGTATTGAGGCAGGCTGGTAACGATGATGTTGATAATAATTTTTCTATACGTTTTGTTAAAACGTAACCTTTTTACATAATTCTTAAATCTGCAAGTATATGCATATACAAATTATTCAGAGTTATTTAATAGAATATTTTACAGTTTCGAATATATGTTAAGGATTCGCGTGAAAATATTAAATTTCACCCCAATCGTATGCGTGTATTCAAATACTCAATTCGAATTTGAATTCTAATTTTTGAATTTCATTTCTTATTTTTTATGTAATCGATGGCCGTTTTCATTAGAAATGTATTTTTAATGAAAGTACCTAGTAGGTACGCTGTAAGATTTCGAAAATATGAAAAAGGCCTTTTAGAAAAAGAAACGATTACCTATTAGGTTAATAAAAATGTTATTAATAGTAATATGTTAATCTTACCTATGCGTAATATTACAATGTATTAGAAATCCGTAACGTGGATTTCTGCAAAATTTTTGGTAAACACTCTGTAATTTGGTAAATGGACTTTTATGTGTAATATTCATGTTTATATAGACATGGATATTATTTGCTCTTTACGTTTGTCATAATCAATTTGCAATTAACATATGTATGTAGTAAGCAATATATCTATTTCAAGCAATTTAGTTTGATATAACAAAATTAATACCAAAAATGAAAAATAAAACAATGTAATTAAATATCTTTAGAGAGCAAAGATAAAAGGGTATTTATTCGATTTTTTTTATTAAATTTAATATGTAATAGTCTACACCTAACATTTATTATATTTACAACGATGTATGAATATTATTGAGTGTAACCTTCCCTAGAAGGCTCAGTAAGCTAGCTGATGCCACTAAATTACTTGAGAGATAGCAATATTTGAGTCGTGAAATTTTCACGCAATGTATGTATAATATAGTATATAGTATTCACATAACGTAGACTTAGATCCAACTGTGATATATATAGTTCATTATTTTGTAATTTTCCACACATAAGCTATCATGAATGAACGTCAAATAAAACGAACGTATGAAAAAATTTAAACATTTTATTTTTCTGCAAAACCGTGTCAGGTGACAGTAATTTGGAACTTATTATTAAAAATATTTACACACTTGCTAACACTTTGTTGTCAATAAATTGATACATTTCGAGAAAAAAATTATTAATACTATTTATACGTTTCTATTCATGTATCAATTTACACTCAACACACTACATAGGAGCATTTTCGATACTAAGACGAAATCACAGTACATGAAAGTTTGATTAAATATGTTATATATGTATATGTAACAATCCAGATTTTATAAGAAGGCCTATGACTTAAAAGATAATCTGAGTAATAAAAATGAATTATACATTATAATTTGAGACTATTGCATTTATATAAAATACAAACGGAAGTAAATATGTAGTAAAGCTAACACGTGAATTGAAGTCTAATAATATACTTATAGCTTACGGTAAAGCTGATTCGTTTGTTTTTAAAGTACAAATAACATGGCAGTCTTCATTTTACATTAAACAATGCACTAAAATATACAATCTAATATTTACAGTTAAAGTTAGAACCCGAATGAAGACGTTATATATGTACATTTACCGTAAAATCGGTAATAAGCGCTTAAAAATCACTTTGAGCATATCCAGGGCGGTAAGTTTTACATATAACATGCACAAAATGATGATAAAATACAATGAAACTAATCCGATTACATCGGTAATCAATAAATATTGCTACATCAATACTTGAAGGCAAACAGTCCTTGCATAAGTATGTACAATTACGATACTAGAAAATACATTACATAGATTATTTTCATATTCTCATAGTGGAATGCGGAGGTTTCCTATTTGCAGGCGCTGGTGGCAATCCGGGCCCAACTAATGGGGACATAGAGGGAGACCTAGTGGCAAGAGGGGATAAAGAAGGGGAGAAAGACGGAGACATAGCGGCGGCAGCTGAGAATCCACCAGGAACATCATGACTTATAGGTGACCTAGGTAATAAATGTTGTGGCTGTCTACATGATAATGACGGTGCCGGACAACTCCGAGGAGCCACTGTAGTTAACAAAGGTGGAGGAACACTTTTCCCACCCGATATAGAAGGTCCCTTACTTTTAGCGCTGGAAGCACCACTGTTACCACTTTGTAATGATACAGCATCATCTTTTAATCGAGCTATTTCGGAAAATACATGCGCTAAAGGCTGATATTGAGGTCCCCAATCGAGTAAATAGTCCCAATTATAACTACCTGTTAATTCTTCTTCAGAATGAACTATAGAACTAAGGCTACCAGTCATTGAAGGTCCGGCAGTTGGTACAGCAGTATTTTCTCCCGGGGCACTAGGAAAAGCACCTAAAGCCATCGCTCTGTCTACAGCTGCACTAGCTTCATCTGCACTGCTCGCTCTTTCACTACCAGTCACTTCATTCAATTTTGCATAAATTAAATTCGTTATATCATTTTCATGTGCACCATCCTCGTCAAATATATGCATTGAGTCAATGGGTCCATGGTGCAACATAGTGTCCTTATTTCCAACATTTTCTGAACATCTTCTTGAGGACGTTGAAGCACCACCACCAGTTCCGGTATCTACAATACCAAGTCTTGCCAAATATTCTTGTGTATTGTGAACTGAAACATCCGATAAGTTATCGTCATCTACCCCGTTAGCTGCTCTATGAATACCTGATTCTCTTTGCAGCGGTCCTTCATTTATCATTCTTATTTCTTCATCTTCCCCGTCTTCTCCATCTTCTGCAGAGCCTCGACCACTCGATCCGGATTGGTCTGAACCAGATAACTCGGATGTAGTAGCTGCTCCAGAATTGGAACTAGCAGTATGAGCACCATATGGTGGAATTTCATCATACTTGGGGGGAGCAAATTGATTTGCAGCATTTACAGTTCCGGTGTTGCGTATTGGAATTGTATCAAACGCACTTGGATCTACATAGCTATTTGTAGCACCAACGCCTTCAGAACTTAGCCCAGGTTTGTTCACTTTTTTATGTCTCTTGTTTTTCATATGCAAGAATAGGAACACGGCAGCAAAAATTATAATAATGAAGATAAATGCGATTAGCAAACCTAATGCCCAGTCTGAAAGTCCACTGTTCTGAGCTACCGTTGTATCATTCAATTGGTTTGCGTTATCTGAAACTATCGCTAAAGGATCTAAAAGTATTTCAACTGCAGTTTTGTTTGTGAGAGAGCCTTGCCTTCCTGAACTTGCTGTTATAACTAAACTTATTGATTTGTCAGAACCAAAAAGGTTCGATACAGATTCAACTTTCTTTTTCAGTATAATGACACCCGTGGTTCTATTAATCTTGAAATATGAATGGGAAGTAGACAGTTGATACACAATTCGCCCATCAATGCCTTTATCTCTATCTGTTGCTGTGGCTTGTCCTATAATATATCCCGCAGGTAAAGGTCCTGACTTAGGAATGCCAAAATTGTACGTTTTCTGTGTGAACTGTGGATAAAACTCATCTCTACTTTCAAGGTCTATTCGTACTTTCACAGTTGAACTTTTTCCTCCCAGATCTGCAGCTTTTATCGAAAACTCATATTTATTTTTTTGCTCGTAATCGAACACTGCATTCGTATTTACTAATCCTGTAGAAGAATCTACTTGGAACATCTTCCAAGAATCATCATTTCTGTTATAATTTGTAGAAGTTGGCACTATGGAATAATTCAGTTTCCCGTATCTGCCTCGATCTAAATCAGTTGCTCGTGCCGTAAATACAGAAGTACCAACTCTTTCGTTTTCAGCAATTGTTTCAAAATATTCATTGACCGGGAAAGTAGGTGTGTTGTCGTTTTCATCAATGATAGCAACTATAATGTACACCGCGTTACATAAACAAGGTATTCCTTGATCACATGCAACAATAATTAACTTATAGTTTGTGTTTCCATGGTCATAGTCTAAAGTTTTATTTACCGTTAAGACTCCAGTCGTTGGATGAATAAAAAACAGATTTTCGTCATCACCGGATGTAATATTGAAGACGATTGCAGCATTAGGTGTTCCGTATAAATCAGCATCAGTCACAGAGAGCTGAGTTAGAGTATAACCTATTTTGACATCTTCACTGACAGTTAATTCAAAGTCGTTTACAGAAAACATTGGCGTGTTGTCATTAGCATCTGTGACAGTCACGTAAATGGTAATAGATGTCTTATTTTGATTATACGATAGTACTTTTCCTTGTTCAACCGCAGCTAGGCCAAGAACGTAGGAATCTTGTACTTCTCTATCCAGTTTACTAACAAGAATTAGAGCTCCATCAGTCGTAACGTCGAAAGAGTCATCTTCATTGCCAGATATGATGTGGAAATCGAGATTGTATTTTTTTAGAACATCATTTATTCCACCGATTTGAAGCAGCAAAGAACCTTTTTCTGTATCTTCATTGACGGTGATTCTGAAAAAGTAAATTAATGCATCATACACTACAGTCTATGCAAATTAAGTATATTATAATACTAGTAACTTTAATTAACACTCTGGGGGCCTAGGTCTTTAAATTAGATGCCACATAATATAATGATAAACAAAGACATCGTGAGGAAAAATGCGTAATTGAAAGTTCTTCGCCATGTTTTCAAAGGACCGTGATGTGTATCAAGCTACAATTGATTATTGTGGTTGATTAAGATCTTAAGTCATCATACTTTGAAGATTTAGATTAAGATCTGTAAGGCTCGAAAAGATGTAAGAATTACATTGCAAGCTGAAAATTATTAGTAAGTATGTAATTTATTAACTACCTGTACGTGTCCTGTCCTATAAACGGCTTGATTTCAGACGATGCGCCTGTACTAATCCTCACAGATGCTACAGAAGTCTTATTCGGTTTCCCATTGTCGGTTGCAACAACAGCTAGTTGTACATCTCTGTGGTTAGCAGGTAAAGCACTGTAGTTGACAAAAAGAGTGCCGGTGATGCTGTCTATGTAGTAACCAGGATTGGCATTGAGAATATGGTAAGAAACTTTCCCGTTTTCTCCACTGTCTCGGTCTTTGGCGCTAACTACACCAATTTCTAAAGCCCCCGTGCCTTCTGAAATTAACATATGAAATAGTGATAAGTGAAATGGATATTAATATTATAAGCCCACTAAGTAATGAATCGTAGCTGTTCATTTACATAAGTACGAAAATATATGCATATATTAAATGATAAGTATTTTTCTAAAAATATATTTCAATAAGATTTTTAACTTGGCTGTGAGTTATGGCATAGTTATGGTATCTAAGTTATGTAAGTTATAATGACTTATGAAAAATATGATTAAATATAAATATTTACTTATTTCAACGTACCTGGCAAAACTCTATTATAAGATATTTCATCAAATATTGGACTATTGTCGTTGACATCAGTAACTTTAATGGTCAAAGTAGTTTTAGCGATATGCTCACTATCAGATGCAGTTATATTGATTGCGTAAACTTGCTTTGTTTCAAAATCGAGCGGTTTATTCAAAACTATTTTCCCACTGTATCTGTCTATCGAAAATGTATTGTCCTCTGGCACAATCGCATATTTAAGAGCTGGATACGTGTCAACGTCGTTTGCAGTAACAGATGTCAGCACCGCACCGACTTCCGCTCCTGGGAAAAGGTAAAAAAACAAATAAAAGAGCAATCCGATGCCGAAGTTACTCTCGTTTGACTGCCACTTTAAGGATTCACAAAATAAAATTCTAAAACAAAACCCCAGTCGCAGTACAATGATATAAAAAAGGAAACAAAAAGGGAAGAGCGCGGACCGTTGGCCGGGGACTGAGGAGGCACCACTAAAACATGCGTTTGAAAAAAAATGTAATACCATCCAATAAATATTGATCCTAAAGGAGTCCCCTTTATTTAATCTCGGCACTGGAATCGAAAAGTCGCAATGTAAGCCAGCCGCGGAGTCAAGAATACAAATTGTGTAAAATGCCTCCCTCTTTGTAAAACGCTTTTTGTTCTACCAATTTATATCGAAAAGTCGATAGGCCGCCCTACAGCAATTTAAACCCGAATACGTAAGTGGGTGCAAAAACTTGAAAACAAACCTTCCGATACTGAGATGACATTTGGCGGTGGGAATGTTGGCTGATTGTCGTTTACGTCGACAACGTTAATTCTTAACGTCGCGGTTCCGGTCATTTGTGGATCACCTTCGTCCGTAGCTATTACCGTAAGCTTATACGTTTCACGAATTTCTCTATCCAATACAATGTTTGTCTTTACAGATCCAGAGAATGCTGGCTCGATAATAAATGCAT
>DWDV01000348.1:0-17675 GCA_018245615.1 Mimoniades ocyalus | reverse complement strand
TTTAGTAGTGGCTCGGAGTCTGGATATGTGCCCGGTGTATAGCAATAGGCTCACCACCTATTCCATTGTGGGACGTAAACGTAACTGGTGAAACGTGGGAGTGTTCTACATTCATCTGCCTCTGGATTACAGGTGTGCTGTTACGTTTACGTTACATATAAAAACGAAAAAGGACGTGCTCTGATAGTTCGGAGATGTAGAAAGAACGGCTGATAAAAAAACGACATAACAGATGAATGATGATGAATGCAAGTGCCGAGCGAGGCAGAGGATTATCGATCTAGACCAAATGGGTCAAATACTAATTACAATCTTTCAAACCGACGTCCATTTATAAAGAGAGAGTAATGAATGTAGAAAAAGCACGTTTGTTTTGTAAGAATAAAGATATTTAGGACTAGGTGTTCTCTGGATCTCTTAAGGCACTTGGTGTATGAATTAACAAATTCATTTAATACCTATTTGCCAATTGTTATGTTTAGTTTTCAATGTTAATTTAGCTTAGCCAATGTTTCACACTGACTCTAATCAACCATTTGTATAAATAAAGATTAGAATAAGGATTTAATTTGAGAGGTTTTGAAATTCATATCTACTGATTCCATATCTACTATGATTTCATATCTACTAATTTAGTTTACTGTTCATTGCATTAACTACAAAAATCTACACTAGGCGGAGATAGCTACAGAATATTAAACTTTGTATACAATTCTAGTTTACATGTATGTATGTCTTTCTACACATAATCTATATTTAATTCTAATAAATTACTCAGTTATATTCAAAAAAGATTAATAGTCCCGTTACTGTAGCTGTTCCATATAATGTTACAGCCCTTTATAAGGGATTTGTATAAGAGTTGGTGTTTAATGTTACTTATTTTATTCCCCAAAACTTCAAACTATATTCATATAAAATTTGATCCCAAGTGCCCAGCATTTTGTCACGAAAGCGTATAACAGACACATAAAGTGACGTTCGAATATATAATATTACAATATATTAATTCATTAATTTGTTTATTGATTCTTAATAATAATACAAAGATATGGTATGAACGTGTAATTCCCGAAGAGGTAGGAGGAGTGTAATATACTCCCACGTTCCACATGTTACGTTTACGTAGTAACGTAATAGTGTGTGAGCCTATAGCTATACACCGGGTACAAATCTAAACTCCAAACTAATACTAAAATTGTAAGTTAGAAAATCTTATTGTACTCTCGATCAGCCATCGCGTTTTGCAACAACTTGACCCAACTATGCAATCTATGGTATATATCAGTGGTAAAAAAGGGGGACTTAAGCTAATAGTACTCTCTTCCAGTCTGCTTTTGGGTTAAACAGATAGTATTTAGGTCGCCCATAGAAATAAAGTGGAGACAATATTTATTTAGCCAGGAGTTCAGGAGTACAGATTTTATATTCTGGACATTTAACTTACGTTTAAATAACTGTCATAAAGCTGACGACATAAATTATATTAAAGGCACAAAATCTACTAAATACAAAACGTAAGGGCCAGGACCATTATTTGAATAAAAAAATGAAATAAAACTGCCTCGTAGGCCAAGTGGTTGAGACCGCGATTGCTGATCGCGGCTTCAAATCCCGACTCGGATACTATCAGATTTTTCCAACTTGTATTGTCTAATAGTACCTCGGGGCCTGAATTGGTACCCGGTCGCAATGGACTCACCCCCTATTTCATAGTGGGACATAAACGTAATTGGTGAAACTTGAGTGTACCGCACTCCTTTGTCTACCTCAGCAAGGATTATAAGCGTGATGTTCAGATGCTATGTAAAAAAAAGTATACTAAATGTAACGACATATCAATTTTAAGAACTCTTGTGTCAGCCAACCACAAAGCAAATGGAATTTTCAAACTGAAACATAGATATTTCTAAACTTTATTGTGCTCTTTATTATGTTCCGAAAAATTGGCCGCTTGGGTAACATTTTCCAGGAATGCATCGAGTACAATGAATATTTCGCCTTTTTGTCACAGTGACGCATTAGGAAGAATGACAGTATTAACACTAATAATAATACCTATGATAAAATACGCTATCAAGATGACAAAACTCACTCGAGCGATAACAACAAAAGAGTTAAAACGTGACCTTGCATATTGTAAGTCTCCCGTCGAATCTCTTATACATGCACATGATTATTAATGTAATAGAAGTGAACGTCTGAAGAATGTGGGGATTGGTCGAATAGCGGATTATTCACTCGTATGTAGCTACGTCTAAAGTATTGATACTCTCGAACGTCCAACAAGTTTTGAGTATTATAAATTCTACGATAGTATTTGAAATAGTTCGAAAGATCTGGGTGTGAATCCTGCTATGCTAATAATGTTTTACTTATGCCTTCACAAAGTCGACCATCCCGTTGCACATAATACAGTGGACCCCCGGTAATCCGACAAACGTTTTGCAGGGCAGTGTCGAACTATCGAATTTGTCGGATTATAGAGTACTGCCTAAGACCCCCTATAGTCCGGAACTTTTTACTAAAGAGTACCTTGTAATTCGACAAATTACAGATCCAATGATAAGATGTTATATGTTATACATATTCCGAAGTATAAATCATACCGCATTATATTACATAATAAATTCAAACTAAGCAATCAGAATCAAAACGATACATATGTATCGATTGTGTACAATAGTGGTGGAGGGTACAAGTTGTATCCTGTTCGATCAGGCATTACCTACATTAGCAAAGACTACAAAAAAAAATCAATAATAATAGACATGTCGGATTACAAGGGGTGCCGGATTAGACAGGGGCGGATTACCGGGGGTCCACAGTGTTTGGTAATAATGATACGCATCGAGACCTACCCTATTTCCAACGAGATTTCGATCATTGCAAACAGAATTAAGTAAGGTACAGTCGATACCAACTACTTATACGATATAAAAAGCAAGATCGAGGTTAGGGTCAAACATGTTTTCGACGTAAACTTGAAGTGTGAGACGTGTTCTTGCGTTGCGAAAAGTCGGAATGGTAAACTTTTTTTTTAATTCCTCTCTGTTGATCTACACTTACGTATAATCGACGTATATAAATGAAATATTTATATTAATTTCGAAGACCGACAAAGTGGGATATCTACGATGCATTCTTATTTTTAATGGTTGGTGTTTATGTTATTGTCCCTGTAGCTTGGGGCAGGAATACGAGCTACGGCAACTCCTGCCTGTCGTAAGAGCCGTCTAAAAAGAGGCTTCCGGGGTTGCAGCTAAAGTGAGAGATCGACCCGCTTAGTTAGCGATCCCGGGAAGAACGACGGTATGTGTAGTCGCGTACCGTCGTGAGAACCGGAGCGCGTGGAATGAGGCATTGGGCCTCTCCCAGAAGAAGGGTCCGCAGGGGCGCCGCGCCAGGAGTGCACGGGTGCGTTCAAATGGAGATGCCGGAGTCCTTCTCTTAACGCTGAGGAAGGCCACCGAGGGAGTTTTAGTGCGGTCAAAGACTCTCCCAGGATACCGGGTACCTATGATAGGTTCTACCCGTAAGCAAAAGAAAAAAGATATTTATATTAATAACTGGTTTGCGCCTCTGTTACTTGCGGCCTAACTTCAATAATTTATATTTTAAATAATAATAATCATAATATCCCGAGACATCTCCACACACAGCCATCTGATCCCAAACTAAGCGTCAAGATAGCTTGTGGTATGGTAACCAGATGGCTGATAAACTACATATATAAATATATACTTATAATTCCAATGAAGTTCGCGCTATTTTACTACAGACTTCAATTTTAAACGACGTTTTTCTCCATTTTCCAGTGTTTCTTATAAATACAATCCATTTCACTGGTCCGATTGCGACTGAAATATTTTAAAATGAAAGTTTCTTTAGCAAAAGTAACAAGTATTCGCCATTCTTTATTCACAGTCGGTGTTAAAAGAATTTAATTGTTAAACAGTTTCAGAACACTTTCACATTTTACTTTAGAACGTATGTTCGTTATTTTCGATACAATACATAACTATCAGTTGAATATTTAAAAACAATTCTCGTGTACAAAATTCTATAACACTATGTAGTTTAATATAAAAGCTATGACAGTTACAGAGTAAGAAAGGTTAGTAAATAATATTTAGTATATATTTAGTATATAGTAATATTTTTATGATATTTTATATGTACCTATATTCAATACAGCAATTTTTTTTTTTTTCATTTTTTGGGCAATTTTTTTTCATTTAATTTTTTTATTATGTGGCATTAAAAATACATACAACGCTTAATTTTCACCCTTCTGATCAATTATTTATCACTAGCTCAGGCATCCCCGCCAGGCGTGTACCGGTGTCACCTCTCACCCAGTGCACAGCACGGAGTAGGGATGAGAACGAAGCCGATCTGTATCACACTAAGCCTTCGAACGTAGTACCCAGTACAGTATTAAGTAACGGTGTTATCCAATTGTCATTTTACCTTCTCAGTGTAATTCTCTAGTAAACTTATTATTATTTGCTGGGCCGTAATCATTTATTTCCTGTTTTATTAATCGATAATAAAATTATTAATTTTAAGTGTAGTTCTCACGATTAGTTAATTAAGTGATCTACATAACCTTAAAAGTTCTCAACAAGTGTCACGACCCTACTTTGTTCAGAATTGTCTGCGATAGGTTTTGGAAAAAAATAAAAAATTACATTGAAAAGCCGGTACGGAGTTCGCCGGGTCAGCTAGAATGTATAATTATACTATGTGTGTGCATATGATCGTAAAAAATCGCACAAATAATACCTACATTCTAAGCTATATTGATACCTGAATTAATTTGCCTCGAAATATACCTATATGAATGATTTGAAATATAATTTTATTGCATAAGGCATTGATAAAATATAGAATATACGCATTATTAATAGGCATTTTAATACAGTCCCGCGAAATGTCAAGGAAATATGGCACGTGTTTATGTAAATAATTACGATTTACGATACAAACTTTATAGACTGCAGCTGCTGAGATGAATGTCTTATCGTTTCGCCTAATTATTTTTATCTATGGCATTTTCATTTAATTTAGGCACGTGATTTTGAGTGTAAAAATTATGCAGTAATTTAGTTCCGTTATTGCATTTTTTAAACCATATTCCGTTATGACGGGAGTGGTAATACATAAAAAAGTGATCGATCTCCCACTGGGTATCTAACCTTTGCAAGGTAGACGGGAATAGATACTATGCGCTAAGGGGTTTTGTAATACCAATGTTACAGCATATCATAATCTAGATGTGTCATTTTTTTATACTATATACCTTCAAACCTTAATAAAGATGCAAGCGCTGCTGTCTAAGAAGTAAACGGTAACAATTTAGGTACAACATTTTATTAAATTCACATTAAATATCATATTCTTTCGTATTAAACATGCTACGTGATAATAGGGTAAAACGGGCAGCTCGTCGATGTTCTAGTAACGGGCGATCGCATTTAAAACTTGGAATTTTGCAATGTCAGGTGACAGTGTGTATGGGGTCAATGCTAACCAGTATGTAATATACCTCAACAGACTTTATCGTTTTTATATTCTGTGGTTTCTCTTGTTTTGTTGTATATGTACCTATCGTTTATTATATTATTCATGTAGCTAAGCTGGTAACAATTACAATAAATGTTACATTTGCACTGTTATAGTAACAAAATAAATAATATACAATTGTATATTGATACGTGTTTGCGAATTTAACTGTAAAAATGATTCTAAATTCAAATTTACAGAGACATTCACTAATTCGAACTTTAATCTGAACCCTATTTTGCACGAACGTCTCCTAATAAATAATTGAATGGTATTAAAAAGCATTACTCCGCTAACAGGCAATACATACTTAATTCTCTTTCGTTTCAAGTATTTATGAACACAAAGCGCAACTAGTGACATAGTTTTCATATTTATTATTCATTCGATAACAACTTTATGTAAGTTACATAAACAGATTTAGTATTTTTCTTGTATTCTTAAATATCACTTGGAAAATCGAAAATTGTAAATACATTCATTGGCATTGGCTTTCCGTACTAGTCATACTAGTTTGTCACACTAGTCTGTGAAAAGTATTTTTTTTTCCTTGCCAAATCATGTCATATAATTGTCATTGTTATGAATAATACATATTACAAAATAATATACCTAACTATACTTTGTTGTTACATATTTATCACAGCAACCATTGAATCGTCGGACAAAACGTTTAATTTGTATAACATTTTTAATTGCGAATCTCGGCAATCTGATTTTATGAGGTTACCATTTTTCTTGACATTTTCTGTCGATAATTTTATGACCGTATTGGTAACAGCTCACTGATATGTACAGTCACGTACATATTTTTGTCCATTTCGCATCCTCGAATCTCAATTCTGACTGCTAGACAATAATTGCAACGATAACAGTTGCTAGTTTGACAGTTTAACGCTAGATAGAAGACCACAGACCATTACAAATATTTTTCATATAAATAAGAACAACACATTAGTCTGTAATCCCCGAAGGGGTAGGCAGAGGAGTTTAGTACATGTTTTTACGGTCGCGTTTACATCCCACCATGAAATAGGGGGTGAGTCTATTGCCATATACCTGGCACAAATCTAGACACTGAGATATTCCTGAGAATTTCTGCCAAACAATCTAACTTTATAAAATCCAATACTACTCGAACCAGCAATCGAACCCAGAATTTCTCGATCGCGCTTCAAACCACTCGACCATTGAGGCAGGATATAACGACGACATTTTTATAAATTTAATCTAACAAACAGACGGGCCATATGATGACAAGTGGTCCTCAATACGGTGCTGACTTCTAAGAACAGACAATATAATACTCAATATAACATATTTATCATTTTAAGTGTTTTTTTAGAATCAATTGCACAATTCAATCGCCGCTATTGTACACCAACTTAACAAGTCAGAAATATACGGCGCAATGATGTGTATCAAATCACTCGTTTATCAAATACTGTCTCGTCCGTTATCACGTCCTATAAAAACAGTAACGTATTATAAATTTACTGCTGTTATAATTTGTAATAAATTCACTTCGATTGCGATATTAAATCTCGCATAAGCTTAGGCAAATGTAGGGACTGCTTTGTGATGTAGGTATTCTAAAAAATCTAAAATTGTTACAAGGATCTAAATCTACAATGTATCGTATATATCGTATATACATAGTATCATTCCCATTATATGACTTTATCGTCATTTGGCTGGCACAATCCGCCATAGGATATGACCATTAGTGACGAGCGCTGTCGCGTCCTATCCCCATACTGAAATAAAACTAAAATGTTGAATAGGCAAATTATTGTAACGATATAGGCAATCGAATGACTGTGGTAGGACTGCAATACTATTTAGAACAGCGTGATATGGACATCTGTGGTGTAGCGAGCTCTGGCAGCAGCATGTACGGCCAATAGTATGATTTGTACAATAGAAATGCATAAAACATATATTTATTGCACGAAATCCAATTGTCCTGTTAATAAATAACGCCCGATCTGTCCAATACTCCGTTATTAATTAAATATTTTCAAACCAAAAACTAAAACACATTTACTTTCATTACAGATAAGAAAAAACGGTAGCGAAAATGGCTGACTCCGCTCATGTCAAAATAGAAGGTAAGATATTATTACAATACATATTTATAAAAATAAATAAACACTGATATCTTGTTTGACAACAACAGACTATCATTTTAATTTTATGATATACAACGTGGTATTTTAAATTATTTTTATCTGTCACGGGATTACGCAAAGCGCTCCTTTGATTGTCACAGATAACACATTGAAATTGATCTGACATATAAATTGTGGTTATAAATTTATTGTGATAGTTCGATATTATTACAGTTCATAGTAAATTGGTGTACGTACATCTATTAAACGATCATGATTCACACATTTTGATGTAGGTCATAGATGAATCGCTTGTTTTCTGTCGCTGTAGTGATTTAGTTCAAACAATTAATTTAAACTTACACTGACACTTTATGCGACAGATAGGCATGTCGGAAATCGAAAGTGACATTATCGATCATCGGAAAGGTTCGTTTTGAAATTGGTATTTTGTTCTTTTAATACACCATTTTGTTTCCATTTATAAAACCAAATATCTAAATGTTATCAGAATCCAAGTTTTCTTTATATGCAAAATATATAATCATGGATAAAAAGTTATTGCACTTATAAATAATATTATTATTTGTTTGTACAGATAACCCAAAGATACTTTCGGGACCTGTGTTGACGAATTCCCCAAATGCAGTGCTCTCGAAGACTCTCCTGGGCAGATATAATGACCTACCACTACCAGCAGACAGAATTCTCGCTACCTACATTTGGATCGACGGCTCCGGAGAACACATGAGGTGCAAGGATCGTACCTTGAACTTCATACCTAAACAGCCTAAAGGCAAGTTAACAAAATTTTACTGTAAGGTTCACGAAAAAAAGCATAATAAGAGAATCGATTTTTTAAAGTCAATACGCAGTCAAATAACTGTGCTTATTATATTCTTTAATAAACTGCATAGGTAATGAAAATGATTTGAACATTTCGCAACGGTTGAAAATAATTCTCTACCCAGAATCACTAACACTGAACTAACAGAGCTCATTAAAAGTTTTCAAAAGCAAATTTGCAATACCAAACGTTTACTTTTTAAATTGTCGAACGAAGTCCATCCACACAGCCTTGCTACCTGCTCTAATAACCTAACATGTCCCATGCAATTATTTATAGAATTTGTTTAGCGTTTTTTGTAATAAATTTGTATGTGTAGTTTACATTAAACGAACGGAAAACAAAATCATTCAAAGACAAGATAAATACGCTTGTAGGTACTTTGTCCACCTCATCATCAATGTACGTTGTATGGTAACATGAAACTATACAGCGGGCCAGTTTTAATTTATACATACGCATTAGCGTCGTAATTACCACAGTTCGCGTTAATTGCCCGACCTTCATTTGGTGTTTGTAAACAATTCTTCGCGCGGTACTTCTCGCTTCGTTCAGGATGAACGCTAGTTTTGTGTACTGCCTACATTTTTTCATCCAAGCCAGTAGCTACTTCACTGTGATTTTTTATTGCATTTCATTCAATAAATCCTCTCAACACAAATATCACGTGTATGCATACGTTCAAAAAAGCAAATCTTTTTTTCGAGCGTGAAAAAAAAATCACTTCTTTTTTTCGCTGTTTCGAAATGCGATAATAATGACTGATATTAACTGGAATTAATAACGACGTGCATCGATATCCGAACGATCCATTGAAAACATTCCACACATTTAAATATTTTTAAAGGCGTAACGGATGTTATGAAGTTACTGGCTATTGTTTTCGATGCTGTAATTAATAATGGCACGGGCTCGTCGTAACTTAGATTGTTAGAAATGATGCATATATTGTATAGACGTATATACATATTCTTATGTTATATAACAGATAGAGAATGTAGACCACAACATGTTCGATTGTGTGTGTAAACTTAAACTATGTGAGTGTCGCGAATCATTGTACATACTCGTATTATAATAACGCTGCAATGCTTCGTTCTAGAACACGTGGGTGCGGGGTGGCATGTACGTACTATGTATTTGTAAAGTGCTTTCATTATTTTCATGCGCCCGGTCGTTATATTTCCTTTTGGAACAATTAATTTACCATATCTATATATTTGGATTAACATGTATAGAAATCTATAAAACATATTTCGAGAGTATTCCGCACACGCAGGGGAGTGGGATTGGCATAATTAAAGATTATGTAACTAAGGAGCACGAAATGGTAAAACTTTTCCATAACATGCTTTATAACATATACATTAAAAGAAATTGAATAAAACGTTCATTGTTCGCGTTCGTACATTCAATATCAGACGCAATAAACTCTCGTCAAACAGTTGCAAAGAGTAGAAATTTACAGAGATTTACTCCTTCGCATAAGAACCTCACTAAAGTTCAAACTTTAGATTTAATTAATTACTGTGTGTTTTCGACCACTGCTCGATAATAGGCCTCTATAAATTCTAATTTCCTATATATTACCTATATAAATATGTACTATATATTAAGAAATGGTGAAACGTGGGAGTGTTCTACATTCCTCTGCCTACCTCTTCGCGGATTTACAGGCGTGATGTTACTTTTTTATATATTACGAAATATACATGCATTAATATTTACTTTATTACAAACTCACAATGTCACTGTACACGTCACTCTCGACCTTTGCAACGTTAATTAAATGTATGAGTTGTGAAATTAAAGTTGTTACAATACAGATGCCGGGTGATACATATATAAATTACTAAACAACACCTACCCTCTAATGTTTAGGCCTTAAATTTAATTAAACGTTCTAATGTCATACTGAAATACGAAAACAAATTTCTGACGTTTTGATGTTAAAGTTGTTGTACCGCATTCGATGAAACTCGTTGTAGAGGTAGCTTGAACATTGTGGAATAATGCAAGTTATTTAGAAAACTTTGTGTATGAATTAATCTCTAAGTAGTGAAATAGATTCTAAAATATCTTACGGAATTATATAAATATGTAATAGGTGTAAGAAAAAAATTGTGTCGTTAAACGTCAGTGGCGGATATTATTTTCAGTTTATACGATATGCGTTGTCTTTCAATTTAGGTAAACTCGAAATTATTTTGGACGAAATAAACCATAAGTGCTATCTGGACGCCGCCGAGTCTTTACAATGGAAATATGCGATTAAACATGCGCCACCATTTTTCCCTCCGAGGGATCTCGGGGGCGAGTTCCAAGTGAGATGCAAGTTACGAGAGCGGGAAAACACGAACAGCTTTGATGAGAATTTAAAAGGTTTCACACTAATATTATACATTACAGTCGTAGAAATGTCCGCTGAGTATCCGTAGCGATCGTTCAACGCTAACAACTTCATTTGAGACATCTTGAATCGTATATACGAGTAGTATACTTGATCACCTTTCATACTGCTTATTTTAATATTTTAAATTAATTAAACTGATTAAATAGGGAACGTAGATCACATTGTACATAGTTCGAAAGTTAGTATAAGTCGCATTACTTGATATATTTTTTCTTAGTATAATCTACGGAGAGTGTGCTCGTAATTAATATATTATAGTCATATTAATATAATTTGGTAGATTACTATAGTTAATTAGTACTTGAATTATTGTATAATGATATAAGAATTTTTATCGCTCATACAGGAGTGAATTTCTATTGTTTGTCCGTCCTTAAAGAAATTACTTGAAGTGATGGAAAACGAGAGTTAGTGTTCATCTGTTAATGACATTCAGAATATATTACATATTTATTCGAACTTGAAATATTACTCTGATATAAATGTTAAAAGTTACCATGATCGAAATAAGCACTTTAATTGTTTCAAGTATAGCAACAAAAAAATGAATAACTGAATGAATTGATTCAGTATTCAGTATACCTAAGTGTTTCATTAGAATATTCATGAAACAAAATTGAAACATCCGTTTTGTTTTTAAAACTTAAAAAAAATGTCTTTATTATTACGCCGATCCTTTTACATGTGATTATATCAGAAAATAACTACATGAAAATTGAAAATATATTTACGCATATTTATTTAATAACTGTTATATAAACTGGACAGAATTCGGTAGAATATATTTGTTTCATTTATATTAATTTGTATCATATTACATAGAATTGGTCAGTAATGTCGTTAAATTGATATAATTTATTATTGTAACTGGTGAACCGTGGCAGTGTTAGTACACTCCTCTGCCTACCTCTTCGGAGATTACAGGCATTATAATTATTACGTTTTTTGTTACGTGTAATTGTTACGCTAGACCCATCTGGGGTAGACGGTTATTAATACGAATTAATATCTTAATCAAATACACGCTTCGATTAAACAAAAAAGTTAATAGAAACTTCTACGGATTCACGTTGAACAGACCCAAGTGTAATCATACACGTTGATGTACATATGTAACAATAAACTTTGTCGATCACTATCTTGACAGCGGAGGAAACGGTTTAAGAAATTACTGAACTACTACGGTTTAACTAAATTAGAGTACTCGGTTCATTAGTGGACAGTTGGAAGTCGGCTAGAAATTACCCCTAAAGGAAGTGACGTAACAATTTTCTATTTGCAAGTCAGTTCGCGCTAATCGCGAGTAGCGATCGGATTTTTGTAACGTTTTTATTATTGGACAGTGAAACATTATTATTTTCCTAATTCGTGTTCTGCAGTTCTGGAAAGAGATTAGGTAGGATTACGGTTACATTTGTTTGGATTTTAAAATTATTATGGCACAATCGCCGACGATATACCTACTCTAGCTAGACCTCTGTATGAATGTTTATAAAAATAATACAAATCAATTGCCTCGTTGGTCGTGTTGGTTGCAAGCGCGACTGCCGATCGAGATGTCATGGGTTCAAATCCCAGGTCATGTAGGTACTATTGAATTTTCTAACTTAGATTTTCTAGTAGTTGCTCGGAGTATGGATATGTGCTCGGTGTATGTATGGTAGTTGACACACCACCTATTGCATAGTAGGGCTTAAACCTGACTGGTGAAACGTGCGAGTGTGTTACACCTCTCTGCCTACCTCTTCGGGGATTACAGGCATTATGTTACGTATGCTACGTATTGAACTATACCTACGAATTAAACTAATACCTTATTATTTATGCGGACGAGGAAAAGTTAATGATCATGAAATATATATAACCAATATAATTTCATTAAATGTGGACACGGAATATTTACAGATCTTCAAAGGGTTTGTAAGCTCTTCGAAAGAAAGCAGAAATTTATTTCATTTATTTATGAAATTGACATAGATAATTTCTAGCTAGATACTGCAGCTAAAGATTACTCGTAATCTCAATTTATGGCATTGTCAACGACAATTTACAAAGGAGTATTCGAGCAACGATTGTTAGGTAACGTCTTTAACTCGTGAGCCGGGTGGAATGGGCAGCACAAAGGGTATGTGCTTTTAAGAACAAAGTCAACGGACCAAACTAAAAATGTGTGTTTATTCATCTGTTTAAATAGGAAACGAAAACAGAAGTAACGAACGACAGGGGGATATTGTAAATGGCGCATTGCAATTAAGCTCGTTCAGCGTGCACGTTAAATTACTTTTAACTCACAATGACCACTGTTCAATTATACGAAACGTAAAACATATGCACACAGTTTTATGTAATAATAATAATTAGCTTGTGATAATTTATCATAATGTTTACACTGATGGCATTGCGCCAAACACTACCTACATACTACAACACAAAGAAATCGCATCGTACGTATGTAACATTTATTAAATTGTTGTTATTAATGCATTCTTCAAATGCAGTATGACAAATTAATCGTTAATTTGTGTGGAAAAATAATTTGCCCCACGTTTACAATTTCTAATTGTTTGTAGCCAAAAATACGTTTAGGCGTTCGTAATTGGGACATGTGAAATATTGTACATATTATAGGTACATATATACATATGTTGTTTATACTTTTTATTATCACATACTAATGGTATGTTATATATTCATATCATATATTAACAATATATTACGGGATTAAATTGTTCTTCTTTTGGAATAACTTTTGTAAGCGAAAGGTTGGAATGTTAGTGTAATTAATTTTGAAAATTGTACAAAATATCGTATCTTAATAAGTCGATCGTTGACAAGTTTTGGGGCGACTTATTGTCATATGTAACATCCCGCGTGTAATCCCTGAAGTTGCGATTACGTTTCACTATAGAACAGGCGGTTATACTATCGCTATACACCGGACACATGTCCAGACTCCGAGCTACCACTACAAAAGTTATAATAGAAAAATCCAAAAGCGTGCAAACCGGGATTTGAACTCAGGGCTGCTTGTTCGGCAGTCGCTCATACAACCAACCCGTCCAACGAGGCAGTCAGTCAACATATGTAATTTCGTCCGTATAAAACTTTTTGGACAGAGATTGTTGTGGTTAAGAATTTCAAATTTTTATTAAGCAACACGACTGCAATACAAGTTAACATCTGCGTCTGCTTACTTTCAAGAGAATATGAAAAGAGCATTTCGACACAACATTGCATATACATAGTTTGTTGAATTTTACATTTTGCTCCTTACATACTACAAATGTAAAGAGAAAGTGTCTGATGCGGTGTATGTTGCGTTCATCCAACGCTCGCGGTTTTGTAACAAAACTTGTATGTGTGCGTATATGTCTGTATGTGTGTGTGTGTGTGTTACTGCCTTTACATAATTGTGTTAATTTTTAACGAACAGGAAATCGCAATTAAACACGCGCTGGAAAGGATGAAGAGTGGCGTGTGATGTATATTCGTGTCATTCTAATTCACAAGTGTTAATATTAATTGGTACATATTAAGTATTATATGAATGTTTCATTGTAACCGGTCATAACCCAAAATATGTAGAGGATGTATTCGTTTGGTTTGACAAAAAAATGGTCGCTACTTTTAATAAAGGTAAATTTACTATTCCGCTGCGTTTTTTATCATATTACTGAAAAATTAGAAATGAGTTTTTCGCACCAATAAAATTATAAACGTCACTAACCAGTTCACATAAATATGCACAGAAGTATTGTTTTTTACATTACAGGCGTTCATAAATAGTAGTGATTATAAGATATAAATATTCATTCCAATCGTGTATTGCTTTCAACAGGTTTAGGATCATTGAGTTTAATTTGAATAAAAACATAAGTTATATATGAGTTATTACATAACTTGATCTGACATTAAGTTATCAAAAGTTCTGGCAGTATCTAGAATTTGCTTTCCGTAGTCACCATATTTCCCGCTACTTTCCGACTTGGTTAACTCCGTTGTACTATTACCGTTTCCGAACTTCTTAAACATGGTCACGCTCGTTAGCCTCTCGAAATATTAATCCATACTAATAATATTAAAGCCAGAATCATTCACTATCTGAACGTTAGTTTCTTATGTCAGTGTCGGTAAAAACAATTTTGTTGAGAATTAAATACTCGTATGTCCACTGTGCCCGATTCTCAATAGGCTGGTTGTAACAAACTTGACCTGCACGTATGGATGCATGTTAGTGAAAATACCATCTATAAATGGACCTTTAAAGCCTGAAATAGGGTTCATTACATCATACGGGTTTTATTTAGAGATCCGCGGGAAGAATGGTCTGCGTCATCTGGAAGACATTATTCAATGTATTTCATAAATATATATAATTATTTCATATATTTCATTTTTTCATGTATATAAATATTTCATATATATAATTATTTCATATATTTTACATAACTATTTCATAAATAAACAGTTGTGGATTCAAATAGTCGATTTGCATACATTTATGTATTAACAATTTCTTTATTACTGCGCCGAGATAATCTTACTATTATTAATAGGATAAAATAAAGTAACGCTTTATTAAAGTAAAACCAACTTTGCAAAATGTCGTGACACCACGGCATAAGACATCTAGCTACTCGTATATAATTAAGTCGACGATTAGCGCTAACAACGTAATGCGATTATTGTTACGGTGGTGAAAAAAAAATAAAAATCTTTCACGAGAACGTTGCTAGCTCTTGGTCTATATTATGCTATGGTGATGAACGATTACGTATGATCGGTATTTGATTAAATGGTACTTACCATTATAGCTTTCTTATAAAACCTATTTCCGAGTATTATAGACGGACCTCAAACCGTCTATATCATATCTCTTCGAAAGCGCCGAGCATGTATGAAGAGAGTGATGAACGTAGAAGAAGTGCGGCAGATCTGTAAGGACAGAGATAATTGGCACTCGATGCGCTCTGCCTACCCCGTAAGGAACCTGGCGCGAAGATATGTATGCACGTATGTACGGATTTTAAAACAGAAGTACTTCCATACTAAATTTTGCGGACAATACGCCGCCAGAGGCAGCCAGCTTGTTTGCATCCTACTTGGAGTCCGCGATGTCATGGCGGTCCGGAATTACCGAGCGCCGAGGAAATATAATCACGCAGCATTACGCAGTTCAAACGAGCGTTACACACTCGTTTAAAAAAACAGGCGTTTTTATAACATTGTTGTACTGTGTAATGTTCTCGTATATCTCTGTGCTTAGATATTGTGAAGTAATAATGCGTGCGGTGTACATACATACAACTAATTACTCACTATAAATTTATTTAATTGCATTATGAATAAACAATGTCAATGACGTTGTTTGTGACGAGACAACTGCACGGTTCTTTTAAGTAGTGTTTCAATTGTAGCCGTATTGAAATAGATAAATGCAGTCAATTTTATCGTCGCCTTGTACTTACTATAAATATTTAATGAGAAAATGGGATCTAAGTAGACGTTTTCTTTATATTAACATTGACATCGTTAATATTGTATTGAACAGGACGAGAACTTCCGACACCTTTCGCGGTGTTGCAACGTGTTTGCAATCCTTTTATGGATAGTTTAGTGCAGTTTAGGTACTCGTATTTGACGTTATGTGGCAAGGCACTTGAGATTATGACTAAATGTAACTTACGCGGCGGATCGGGGATTTTTGTTTGAGTAGCTTGACCTAACTACATTTAGACATTAAGAAAAGTAGGTAAGCAATTATATTGTTCATTTTATGCGTCGCGAGTTTTTAGCCATAGTATCAAGTGTAATTTAAGATTTGTCGAAACTTAACTTGACGATTGGAGAGAGGACAGGGCTTGGGTCCCTTAGATCCTCAATTGCTAGAAATAGTGCAACATAAATAAAACAATGCAACATGAAATACTGTAGTGGTAGTGTTAACATTGTAACGTGAATATACGTTTTGAAGGTGGATAACGAAAAAAATGTGGGAATTCCTCGCAGCTTAACACCGCTCTATGTGTTCCAACCTTAGTTACAAACGGTTATCGTATTGTACCTAAATCATTAATACCCATGTTTAGGAGCTGCCATAAATGTATAGTAGGTGATCTTGTTTGTGCGACCGTTTTTGCTTATGGTTTAAGACCTTTAAAATGTTAATAGTGAACGTTATAACGCCGAGAAGTGTAAAAATATTTTCGGTCCTTAGCATATTTAAAGATTGATTACTATGTTCGTATTTATATAAAGATGAAAACAAAATCATTATTGCCTACATTTTGTACTAATTAATGAATGGAAAAATAATCTTAGGACAGTAGGTATCGCATTAACGACCAATGCAGATTTGCTAGTGAGAATTGACGTTGTGACCAGTTTCGACGTTTGTCAACCTTTGAAAGTATGAAAGCGGCGATAAAAAAAAATTACTCATCAATTGCGATTCCAGAGCTGCCAGTGTGGAACTTCGACGGCAGCTCCACGGGCCAAGCGGACGGGCACAACTCGGATACGTACCTCGTGCCGCGCGCGATCTACAAGGACCCCTTCCGCCGCGGCAACCACATCCTCGTCATGTGCGACACCTACAAGTACAACATGGAGCCCACCGGTGAGTGCAGCACGCGGAAATTAACGTAGCACTTGCCAGGAATGCCATTTCTATTCCACTACCTGACGCCGCTTGAGTCTACTGCTTTAGTCTTAGGCGGTTCAAGGTGTTGCGTTA
>DWDV01000347.1:0-17676 GCA_018245615.1 Mimoniades ocyalus | reverse complement strand
GACCCGGGAATCGAACCCAGGACCTCCCGTTCGGCAGTCGCACTCGCAACCAACACGACCAACGAGGCAGTCTAATTTCAAATTAAATTTCGGTAAATTAATAGAATTATCGATTCATAAGACGGTACCATCCTACGTAAAATATGTTTCATTGATGTTCTGAGTTTAAAACAACTGTAAAATAATAAATACCATTTCATTTCTTATTACCTAAATCACTTAATTCTAAATTTTTGCGCACTTCATTAAAAGCAATCAATTTATTATATTTTATATATTATATGAGTAAGAATTAAATTTTGAACCACCTCAGTCGCGATCTCGCAATTGACATAATACGGCAGAAGGTAGCGGCGGTCACTTACAGTTAGGAACGATAATATCTCGCGAAGTAACTTGCGACGACTTGAAACTATGCAGGTATATCCAACGAATACACACGGTGTTGGAGTTACGACAAGGTTTAACGGCAACCAAGTAATTGCAATAACAGTAACGCGAACTGCGATTCACTGAAATGGTCCAGCGAATCCAGTCATAGTCATATAAGATAAGAGTCAACCGCGCTCAACACAACTCAACTGGCCGAATTTTTACAGTGCACTATTTTGCCGTATTTTATAGGTACCTCATTTTATTGAACGTACACGTGTCTGCAAACTGTCCCTTAGACATCGCGTCAGATGGATTTAACGCTTCGCATTCTGAGAGGAAACCCGTGTCCCAACAGTGGAATAATAGGTTGATGATGAAGATTTTCAATGAGACCGTTCGACACTGATAAGATTCCGTGTGAACGTACACACATAGATACTTCTACCGCCGATTACGATACGGTAAATGAAAGAGGAAGAACACTCTACTACCTAATTAGTGTAATAAATGAAATAAATCAGGTAAATAACGTAGGTACTGTTTACACATTTACCTTGTACGGTGCTTATGAAATTCAAATGAACGTGTCGTATGTGGTCTCATGATGTTTATCCATATTTACATTAAGGTTTATTGAATTATATTTGGACGAAAGTTTACGTTGGTTCCAAGCCCTTAGTCCAAAACGCTGATATATCAATAATTACAAGAATAATATTGACAAATAATTAAAATGTATTTTTTTATTTGAAACATATAACTGACGTGCGTGCACGTTAGATTAACGCAATATGGAGAATATTTGGTCAATGGAACCCGTAAGATCTTTATTTAACCTAGAAAAACTTCATTCTAACAGTTATTATTTTTATATCCTCACGCTAGGTCTTTTGCGGGGTAGGCAAAGAGTATCTAATGCGAAATATCTGTATCCCGCACCGAGCTGGTAACGGTTCATGTCTCAATATAACCCTTTAAAACATACCACTTTATATTACTGGCATAACACAGCAGTTGTGGCTTGTGAGTCCCCTTTAAAAATATAATTCTATCAACATAAAGATGGATAACTTAAGCATAATAAATTGTGTTCAACAAATGTAACACATATTTTCCACTAGAGCATGCAGAGACCCAGGGATTTCCACAAATAACGATCCTGATACACATCTTTACTTTCCGTTATGTTCGTATTTCAATCGAAGTTGTCATACTGAATGTTTGCCTCTTTTTCATTATCTATGGTATAAAAAAAATCAACCACAGTAGCTCTTTTAATATTCAATTCATATAATAATGAACTGAGTCGTTGGTCGTGTTGGTTGCAAGCGTGACTGCCAAACAAGATGACCTGGGTTCAAATTCCGGATCGGACTCTACTGTATTTTTCTAATTTCGATTTTCTAATAGTGGCTCGGAGTCTGGTGTATGTGCCCGGTGTATGGAAATAGGCTCACCACCTATTCCATAGTGGGACGTAAACATTACAGGTGAAACGTGGGAGTGTACTACATAAATTCCTCTGCCTACTTCTTCGGAGATTACAGGCGTGATGTTACGTTTATAATGATGAAACATCAATACTTCAGAGGTACATAAATATTATCAAAACGGAGATTAGGATCAAAACGGACTCACCTTGTTTTGCCTTTTCCAGAATGATACGTTGTTTATAATAATTATCACATGCTTACCTCAAGTTTATACACATAACATGCTAAGTACGGAAGGTCATCTTCTAATACATAGCCGCTCAGTGAAGTTCTAAATATTTTATTATTAGTACCTACTGATAGTATTTTTTCGATTACTTTAACCTCATTGTTGTTCGCCCATTTTAAGTACTTCTTTGTTGATATTCATAATATACATCTAATTTCTTCTAGTTTCAAATGTTTAAGACTCAAAGCCGAATCTATTTCGGTCGCAAGTAATTTTGTTGTTGTTTCATGTGCTAACTGCAGTAGGTAGATTCAAACGGTACTCCAACATAAAGAGGCATCTGTCGGTGATATACCACATTGATCAGTATACAAGTTGATCAGTAGATCAGTACTTCAATTCTATTGTAAGATGCAAAGACAAATTCAAAGCCATTGACAAGGATTATCCGACCCTTTTACAGCTTTCAGAATCCCTAAGATTATTTATTTGCGATAAATGGTTATGTTTAATAATATATGTTATACCCTATACCTTCAACAATTTATCCCTACCCTAAATAATTTCTCATTACCTTAAGTATCTTCTCAATAAATTAAATAATGTAATTCACACAATTTCAAATAGAAATATTGTAAATACCTATTTTGGCAGCAGGTTTAAGAGCAGCAACAGCAGTATTAAACTGCCATCAAAATACGGTCTCAGTTACCGTAGAGATCACGAATACGCCGAACGTAAGCAAGGATTTAATTTTTTCAGAAACCACTTTATTCAAGGCGAATCGTGTCGCTAGCCGTTCAATAGGTAGGCATATAGGTAGGTACTACAAATTAAACCATACATATCCTATGTCAATACGCATTTGATGAGATTAAAGAAGATGAGAGAAAAACTTTTATAAAGAAATGTAATAAATAAAAAATTATAACCATAAAGTAATAATAAAACAATTAATTGCCAATCATTTTTTATCTCTTTTAATTTCAGAATTTCTTTGAGTAATAAATTCAGTGAAAAAGAATTATTATTATGGAAACAAGATTCTTATATTTTAAATTAAATGTCCAATAAACCCAAATTATACTCCATGTAATGTCTTAGGTGTGACATAACATCGAGCCATATTTTCTTCACCGTTGTCCAGATTGGTCAGAGCGTGGGGGCTCGCCCACACAGTGCCAAGGAACTTCAAGTGCATCGTGTTAATATTATCTTCATAACGTCCCTTCAATTTCTTCATAACGTCCCTTTGAATTCAAAACAATCTAATTATTGAAAAAAAAATTAACAATAGAGCAATTATCTTTCAGCCACCGACACAGATTTATTAATACATTTAAAACTGCAGATTGCAGACTAAAAATAACTGCAGATTAATGTCCACTTGGTGACTGATTCCAATGTCTGTAAAATACGTCTACTCATACAATGTATGTATTTATTTATATATGAGATATATTGACGAAATGTGTTGACAAAATAAATTAACAAAAAAATTACCTTTATCGGATACCACAGGCATGCTTTTGTAGATCTTTGCAGCATATCCTGATTTACTCATGGCTAACTTATTAAATATATACTATTAGGCATACTAACTTATTAAATATATGTAACTTAAAGGAATATAACTGTATATAGTGATCTCTTTTACATTTAATGAACAAATTGCAGCCTTACAACTGCCAAGTAAGGAAGGAGAAAGAGAAATAATGAAAACATGGATATTTGGTCTATGGAACATAACACAGCGACGGCTCAGATTCAGTAGGTAATGACAGCTGAATCGCAGAATATGGATTAAATTCCCACCCGGGACAAAAAATATTTATATAATGAGCACAAGCATTTGTCCTGTGTCAAGGCATGTAAATATCTACAGGCATAAATACATATTTAGTAGTTCCCATATTTACACCTATGAAGTCGTCCCTAAGACATTATTAAAATATAAATTATCAGAACCGCTAAAATTACAAAAAGTCCAACGAAGTGGGATATCAAAGATAACATATTGGAATCCCCATGTCCATTTGAGAAAACATAAACATTCAAAGATATACCTGTACTGTAACAACTACACACAAAAATGACTGTTCAGCTTTATATGTGGCCAAACATAAATAATATTTCAAGTACATACATGGGAATAACGTGGGCAATTGAATATAATAATCATATGACCATACCTTATATGATTATTACTTCACAACAACCAAAGTCCAAACCTACACGTTTTTATACACAGAAAAAGGACCGGCAGATCAGTTGATAACTTCATACTTGTCAACGTATAAATATATATATTTAAAACTCTGTTGAAACTATTTAAATGTGTTGAAGTGAATTATTTCAATTAAATTCGAAACAAAATTTGAAAATTAAATGACAATTTCCATGGATACAGGGAGACCAAGACTCACCTATCTTGACCAAAGAGGTCAGATACTGAGATATGGGCGAGTTAAAGTATTCAAAAACGTCGCGTACATGTGAAAAGATTAAGGAACTTATAAGAAACACGTCAAGGGTTTAAGGATAGCAGCATGCTCGGTCAATGGTCAAATTAAAAGCATTTCGTTAATGGAAGACAATAAAAACTGAATAAATAAAACTTAAAATTCCACTAAACATTAGTAAACACTGTATGTGTACGAGGCGACGCCGACGGTTCGTGTTTTTCGAACGATTTCTAGACGCTATGAGTTTTTATAGGTGTACTCTTTAACGAGCCATTGCGACCGCTTCTTGCTCCTTATTCGGCGAGAGACGGCCTTGTTGCTAGATGGCATGGAGTAGAACAGCACGACGATGGGCTGGGGAAATTAGGTTCATTTTTATTGCTTTAAATTTAATCGTCTATAAAAAGATTCTCTCTGTTTATTGTAACTACAAATGGTAATTGGAAAATATAAAATGTCTATTGTACTCGTAGTTGCTGGTTGGTTTTATCTTATTCTGCCGTTCTATATCTCTAATATCTGGTGGTATTTTTAATTTATATGGACAGAAAAACGCGTGCATCCATCCATCCATCCATCCATTCATCATCAAAATTAAAAATTCTTATCTCATACATAATTATATTGAATCTAAATTTTCATCTCAACTTAATAATAAGTCGACTCTGACTGGTCCGTTGATGCAATGATCAGTGAACCTAATGGTTGCGCTGGGGGTAGTAGGTTCGATTTCCAACCAGAATAATTACTTGTGTGATGAGCACAAGTATTTGTTGAGTCTGGGTGTAAAAAGTATCTATATAAGCAGAAATTTCTATGTAAGTAGTTTATTAACCATCTGGTTGCCATAACACAATCTCTCTTGACACCTACTTTGGTATTCGATGGCCGTGTGTGGAGATGTCCCAATTCATTATTATTATTAATCATTATATACACAACGTCTTACACACAACGGCAACTGCAGTACTCTTCTCTGTCATCCTTTTCAGCAGTCGAATCTTCTACAACCAATGTTTACAGGGCTACATCAGAAGAGTCTTCATATAAAATTGCAGACAAAACATTATTAACCGAAGCGACGTAAGCAGTGTTGCGATACCAATCACCATGGTGTGTCCAAACGTGGCGCGGCCGATGCGACCAATATTGCCTAATACGCGCCACATTAACATGTTCATACGTTTCACATAGAAAGTGGAACTCATGTACATGGACTGTTAATGTTATATTAGAGAAACTGACGCTTCCGTTCCGCGGCGCGTGATCTATGACCAAACCCGTAGCCTGGTTTTGTTTCTATGTTATAGAAATGTTGTTTGTATGTTATAGAATTGTTATAGAAATGAACAGTGTAATACCATTGAGGATACCGTTCGTGATAATGAGTATTAACTATGACCATGTCACCTTAGTGGTTATCGTTACGGGCGTAGATTTGTAAGCGCTTAGATGTTGATAAAATTTGTTACGTCAGTTGTTAGAGTTATTTTTAGCGCAACATAATACAAGGAACTATACTGGTACATAGATATGTATATCAGTAGTTCCGCAGAACCTTCCATAGAAGGTTCGCTCTATCGCGTTTAATGTTAAGTTTCATTTATGTTATTACATATACAAAAAGGTCACAGTTTATTGTGAAAAAAAACAACTATTCCGTCACTTAAAACCCAAGGTATGCTGTTGACCTCAACTGTCAAATTCTGTTCGACTTGCAAGCAATGTACATGATTTTATAAGTATGTCAGCATTACTGAGTTAAGTAATTATTTTGTACATATTACCTTGTTCAATAATATAAGGTATATATTTATAGGTTTATCCAAAGTGTTATACTTAAATTATTAAGACTTGAATTGGTATTACTTCTTTACGCATTTTACTGACAGTATTAAGTTATGACATACAGTAAATTGAGTTAATATAAAAATGGATAGATTCACATCCTCAATCTCTTGCACTGATAGAATACGTGACAAGCAGCTGAATGGTTACCTTAACCAGCTTAGTCTGTAATTTAGAGGTATACCTACTTACTATTATGAAACTCGTTCGACATACGGTACAATAACAAATTATGTTAAATTGAATTCAATCAAGTTAATATAATTATTTTGTTAAATAAATTGTCGATAATTGATAATAGCGAAGTACAATTTTTTTTCTTTGTTTAAGTAGGTGCTTCTAGCTATGAAAGACACAAGTTACAGTAACTATAAAGTTCGAAAATAACAAACAATTTTGGCGTTAAGAAATTACAAGCAATATTTAAACGCAAACTAAATGTCTAAGTAAACGCCGAGTTAGGCGACAGTTTAGTAAAATCTGTATATATATTATATTTTTTATATAAACTTCTGTTAATTATTTTGTAACTCACATTTTATCATATCAATTGACAATAACATTAAAAACAAAGTCTGTTATATTTCATTTAGGGTCTCTTCTATAAGTACCTATTTCTTTAAAAAAACGCTACTCCAAAAGCACTACATTGCCTAAAAATGCTATTTTAAAATTTCTCCTATACATTGAATATTCGAATCAATTTCCTTAACGCCATTCGAGATCGCTTTTACCTCTACTGCCGGGATGCGCCACATAATATATGTGAGTTTGTCACGTACTTCGTAGTAGAGCGATCCAAGATTGCAATACAAGGTTATGTCGTGATTAGACAATAATAATAATAAAATTCATTTATTGCCTCAAAAAGAAATACTAATTACAATAACAATAACATTCTAAATTATTAGGCAAAAGCAGATGGCTCATCTTTACCTGATACGAGATCGCGATCCCATGCAGCGCATATCACATACTCGTAGGTACATGGGCTATTCGATATTGTAACGAATGTTGGTGGAATACGTCCCAATAAATGTGTTGTATGTACTTAATTTTTTGTACGTAAATAAAAATATTGGATTTTTTCCTTATCTTCTCATATTGTGCGGATTATGTTTTCTTGTCTTCTTATATTGTTCGGAAAAAAACATATTTATGTACGTATTAAAAACTTAGACTGCCTCGTTGATCGTGTTGGTTGCAAGTACGACTGCCGATTAGGAGGTCCTGGGTTTAATTCCCGGGCCGGGCACTACTATATTTTTCTAATTTGGACTTTCTAGTAGTGGCTCGGAGTCTGGACATGTGCCCGGTGTATGGCAATAGGCTCACCACCTATTCCATAGTGGGACCTGAACGTCACTGGTAAAACGTGGGAGTGCTCTACATTCCTCTGCCTACCTCTTCGGGGATTACGGGCATGATGTTACGTATTAAAAACCGATATTTATGTATTGTACTTTGAGTAAACGTAAGCAATATGAACAATATCTTATGAAGATTCTTACGAAACATCACCCAAGTTTAACACCGACGTATACGAGTATATACGTAGTAAACGCAATGAATAAATATCAGCGATCATTCCGCTATGAAAGTCTATCGCGAGAGTATTTAATCGACTAGAAACCCAGACGTACATAATTCGCCGTAATTTATGAACATGCCGACAGAACCTACGAATTGAATTAAACGTACATTAGTCTGAGTTAGACAGACTTTCCACAGCCGTTCCGTATGCGAATATGGACGATTATAAATTAACTTACTACAAATTCACATTTCTACAGCACTATGTGTGTACGCGCAGATGTGTGTATCTGACACACACAGATAATACACAAAAATCTAATGTTATAAACGCAAAAAAACCTTCTGATGCGGTGCACTCTTCACAGTGTGGTCGTGGCCATCAATCAGTGTCATGAAGAGTGGCCATTTCTGTTATTCGCCGCCATTATTCAAGGACTGTCGCCTTCCTGAAGTACCTTTGTACGAAAAGATTAATTGCGGCTTTTATTTGGTCTTTCCATCTCATTGCTGTTCTGCTGCTCGCTCTGACGCCCTCATCATTGCTCTTCACCTTTTAACGCTCCATAGAGACGTTGTTCCTCCGGAATAGGAGACCACAGGAAGGTGAGGATATAACCGTGCACCACGGAAAATAAGCGTTGCTTAATGCCAAAAAATATCATAACAAGAATAATGTCAGATCTCGCCTCGAAATATCCCGTACCGTTGGTTGACATAAACGTTCGCAGTCTTTCTAAATACCATATCTCGGCAGACACATATCATTCTCATACTCATATGAACATACACACTGGTAAGTAAATTTCAACATTACGAAATGTGCCAATTGAATTCGCAACAAAACCAGCTCGTCACGACAAGGTTGCGTTACCAGTTGACCGCGAACACAGCGGCCGTGTGGTCATCTTGTTTTCTTATAATGTCCAAAGTGCCAAATGAGCTTACAGTTATCATTAAATGCTGTGCCGGGTTAACTTAGGTACGTTTTTTCGGAATAGCTCGATTCATTAATATCCTGTCCAATCTTCTTGTAACTAAAAAAATCACTCTTTTCCCTTTATACGAATTTTATACACACAGCAACTTGTGCACACAGCAAGCGTTTCAGTGGAACATCGTTTTATAACAACTAAGTCTATTAGTCGCACACCATGAACCCTCTATTAGGCTATCTCTAACAAAAAAATCCAAACTATTCATATGGTAATCGTGACTAACGCCGGGACGTAATAAGGCGCGTACATTTACAACAATAATAAAATTACAACAACCGATGTATATCGGTCCTACTGAATATTCAGACACATTTTTATTGTTATCATGCTAACGAACGTATGCAGTGCTATGGTAAGTGGTTACTGCACTCTATAAAATTTGCAGCTGGTATCAATTTGTTAGTTCCACACGCAGTCCGTCTGTACATCGTCGAAGTCGTGGGACATTTGAACAGAGACCTCAAAGTAATATTGGATACGGAGATGAACTGAAAGGCTTCATACTTTACATATTATAGTGTAAACAATTATTAGTTTCTTTTCTATATATTTAATTATGTCTCATGAGGAATGAATACTAAGTACATAGAGTGAAAGAATTGTATCCAAGTTACACCCCGGTTCAGCAATAGAGTCTTAGTGTAAGAGTCTACTATTTTCAAGCTGCATATGTATTCTATGAACAATTTCTAAACGCGCACATTTTACCCGCCCTCAAACAGCTTGAACCGATGCTGAACCAACGGGCGGTTCTACTAGCGTTAATCGTTCCAAAAAGTGATATTTCGTTGCGATGAAAACAGCAAAAGTAAACGTAGATATGATACGAGACGATCTCGTTTTACGTAAGGAACGTAACAGCTTACGTGCGGCGGCGGCGGCGCCGCGCTGGCGGCATACAAATATTAATTTTTATCACGATCACGTCCCGCTGCCCACGTTTACGACACTATTTTGGTTTTTCTCACGTTCGCAACTCGCAACACGTGGCTCCGTGTCTGAAAAACTCAAAAACCGTCATGCACCTACGTGTCTTGCTGCCGTAATCAATTTATTCCTCTCGTTCTGTAAAAATTCCGCGCGTTTTCATCCGCTATGGCACACGGAACGCATGTTACAATCAAATTCTAATAAATTAATGTTTATAAAACAATATTAATATAATTCGTATTCTGAAACAAAATACTATTGCTTATTATTTATCAGCAGATATTTATGTGCCTTCTTCAATTCACGCTAACTCCTGTCACTTTATAAAACCTAATAAATATTTGAAAAACACGGTTGCGAATGTAATATTAAGATCGGACGTTGTGATTCTAAATAATGCAACTAAATTGGCGTGTTGCGACTGGTATGCTGGTTTATATGACATTTATCGGGTCATCGAAAACATGTAGCTGTTATATTTAGAAGCCAGTTGTGAAGTATCTGGTTATCGAGATGTTGTGAAGGAGAGCAACTCGGGCAAGGTCGGGAAATTTAGGCTATATAAATATGTAGTTTACTTATACAGTATACATAATATTTCATATCAGATAACTATATGTAAACAATATATAAAAATGAAAATTTAAAAAGCATACAACGTAAATAACGCCTGTAATCTCAGAAGATGAGATGATCTCAGAGATCTCTCCCATTTCACCATTTCACCAATTACGTTTACGTCCCAACATGGAATAGTTGGTGAGTCTATTGCCATACGCCGGGCACATTTCCAGAACCCGAGTCACAACTAGAAAATCTAAATTAGAAAAATCCAGTAGTGCCCGACCCGGGATTTGAACTCAGGACCTCCCGATTGCAGTCGCACTTGCAACCAACACGACCAATGATACGTTATTTCGAGAAAAATGTAAATCGGAAGACAGGCTTTGAAATAATAGCAAAACAGATATACAACGCGAACGTTGATAAATTTGGTTACCGAAGGAGACCAGGACTTACCTATTTAGACCACGTAGGTCAGGTACTTACCGATGGGGATTGGGGGGGGATTAAAAAGACTACCAACCAGGGTTCGTGTAGGAAGTGAGTGATGTATGTAGAAGAAGCAGGTCAGGTCTGTAAGGTTAAATATACTCGTATTTGACAATCGGTACTCTCGGCCTACCCACTAAGAGATAAAGCGTAATAATATAATAAAAAAGAGTGCGTCGACCCAGGGACGCACGGATGGAGAGTTAATTATGCGTTGTCGATTTATATAAATTAAACTCGTGTACGCGGCAAAGTAATTAATTTAGTCATAAAAAAATTATAAAAACTAAACATATGTTGCATTTGTATTTTTTGACATTGATTGACATTTCTCTTTCTATAGCGCGAGCCTGCGTTCACACCAGTTTATTTTTTTATGCACTTTATTTTTTTATTTTATAAACACTACTTTATTTATTGCATGTCTATGTTCAGACTGGTGTCAGAAAACCTTTAGCATCTAGCTCGAACTTCACATTCTATTCGAGCGCGAGTCAAATACGCGTTCTATAATACGAAAAGAATGGAGTTAAAATTCGACAAATTTAATTATAACAAGTATTGAAATCCTCAAACAGCAACAGCACGTTCTTTAAAATTAAACTGTTATTATTAACTTATAATACGATTCCAAATAATAACACCCAGCTGTAGATTACAATATTCATATTGCACAGCATCATACTCGTAGTACGCAATATTGTTATTACGCAGTGTCCAATTACAAGAGCAAGTAGACTGCGACGTTCACATAGTGCAGTGCGTGAGGGCATTTGATATGTTTATTTAATATGTTTATTTAACATTATAATTGCATGTTACATTTCGAGAAACTGATTCGTATGCAGTCGGCGCGAGTCGTGGGTCGGGCGAGAGCAGAGTGTTGTCAGTCGCATTGTTGTACTAATTATACCAGTTATTATTCATATAACTGACACAACAATGAATATGTAAATTGATACTTATTGTTACCATTAGTCTTTCTTACGCTCACTTTACTTGCGTTTACATTATTTTCTAATTTTAAAGAAATGTATACATGTACATCGAAAGAAATATAATCATAGTTTCGTATAGAATTGTTTAGAATATTTTGAAATACATTGCACCTTTACTCTTCCTTGCGAATAATTATGCTAATACCTAAAATACAATGTAACGTGAGCGGCTACTTTTTATCAGCGGCAAGTCCAGCTTTAGGTTTCTACGAAACAGCTGTAGGTCAGTGTTAATAATACTAAAACGGATTACCGTTGCCGCGTCCGGCAAACGCAAATAAAAAACGATGTGCGGTACAAGTCATATGCTAACAGCGAGTGTAGAATATTTTCGTACTACATACATCACTCACACAAATTTTAGCGGTTTAGAGATGTGTATCTCAATAAAATTAGAACAAAAATAAAGCATGGACATAAGCCGATTACGGGCCTACCCTAAAATTTAGTCATCACCTGTACTTGCTGATAGAAAATTCCATTTGGTATAAAGTGCAACCTTAATAAAAATAGTAAAAAAAAAGTAACATCACGCCTATAATCCCCGGAGAGGTAGGCAGAGGAATAGTAAAGAATTAATAAATAAACTTATTTACTTTTTATCCTTTTTTTAACATAACTATTGAAAAGTGGGAAGTACACTCCTCTGCCTAGCCCTTCGGGGAGATACAGTCGTGACGTTACGTTATATTACTTTCTATATAATATTCCACACTCTCATGGCACAAGTAACTCGTGCGCTACGTCTAAGCTTGAACCACTGTGAGGCTTAATTAATGTGAGCGATAAAAGAGCGTCGACGCGACGTTCCTTATTTGTGTCGAGTTGTCGACTACCGTTTGTACTAACGTTACACGCAGTTCGTTTATTAATATTGGAGTAATAAGGTCTTTGTTGTGTGTGTTATTTTCTTAATAACAATTTATCGACACACACATAAGTGTATTCTGTTCGCTTCAGGTTTCAATCGACACATTCAGAGTTAATTTGTAATGTATGTACGTACCGTTTTTGTTACCTCTTTAGCCCAATGGATTTTGGATCTTTTATAATAGCTGATTATACTCTTACATTCAGATAATTTCAAAATAGACCAAATCTCTACTAAAGTAACCAGACGGCTGATAAACTACACATACATATGTACATGTTAATAAACACTATCGAGAATATTTCCCGTTATTTTAAGTCTCAATGCTTACAGTTTAATATGTCCGTTGATTATAATATTAGAACCGGATCATAATTATGAACATAATATGTATATGTTATAGACGGCCTGTCTCAAACATTTAGCGTAATGGATTTGACAAAAATAATAGTAAATTACACTAACATATTCGAAGCATCTAATTAATCTTGTCACAGGCTAGTTTCTTGGGAACAATTTAATTTCAAAATGTGATACATGATTATTTTTTATAAAAAATCTATTCAATTTCATTAAAAATGCGATTACATCAGCTGCTGTATTCATATAATTATATCATTCACGCTAATCAGATGTACTGGTGTGGATATAAACTTGTATTATTGAATCCGGAAACAGATCAAGTTCACGACTATCATTGACATAACGGTAATCTTATTGATGCTTACATTTCCGTTATTAAATAATATAAGCGTGTTAATATAAACACAATTTTGAAGTTCAATAACGTTTTTAAAGTAAAATAATAATATCTTGATCAAGTAAGAATAATTGATTAAATTATTTTCGTTCCAGATCTATCCATCCCACTTTGAATATTTTCAGTGCGGTTGGGCTATATCCGGATATACATAGATTAAACCGGTTATAATTAAAGCTTAATATACCTTCTTCATTAACTCGTGAAATGTTTAATGGTAGCATTTGTAACATTTATAGGATACAAACTGTCGTCTGTCACACATCTAATTATTCGAATAAAAACAAATTTTAAGGTTGCAATAATTCAAATAGACACTTACAAAACATGAAGCTCTATCGGAACCAGAAGTATTGTCCAATCGCTTGTATTATGAAAAAAATTTTACACATATCAGATGCTGAGGTGAAATAACATTCAAATCAGAAGTAGCCTTTATTTCATGGGTAGCAATAGCTCCGCATATCATTTCTGTGGCTGTGTGGGTTTATGAAGCTGTATAATAAGAAAAATCATATTGTTAATTAACAGCCACAACTGAATGTGTCCCAAAAATACTTATGCATAACAGCGTAAAATAATATTAAATACTAACAACTGATTCGTCACTTACGTTTTGTCGGACAGGTAGTTCCAGCAAATTTATAAGTCTATGTTTTTATGTTCATTATTTTTTGTTCGTGTCTATGGTTTTATCATGTTTTATGTTTATATCTGTAGACTGCGTCCTTTGCATCACGACATCTGCTCCGCGTCTGCTACCACTTCCGCGTCAAAAAAACGCAACTTGTTTTACGAGAATATAGTTATATGTAACAACATTCGAAATAACAACTAAAACCATACTGTTTCATCTGTTTTGTATTCCTTGTAAACTTGCGGGATGGCTGTAACGTCAAAACCTAAATGTCAAACGAAACCGCATCTAAACATCAAGAAAAATCTAAATTGGAACATCAGACTCATCTATGAATTTAGTCCATAGACATGTAACGGTCCTATGAAGAACCATCTCTCTATTAACGACCTGTAACGAAATAGGTCAAACAATCCTTGATACACGCGACCTTAAAAGGGACCGTACACACAATCGGAACGCAAACGTCATACGTCGCTGATTGTGTTCGCTTTGCAACAGGAACATACGCATCGCCGTAATTGGCCATTGTTCCTCTGTATAACCCACATGCCAAACAGAGCAGGGTGGCGAGTGATGTGTTCGCACGTTTTGTATTGTCCGTTTGCATTTTGTATGAACGGTGATGTTTTATCTTATACTGTTATCTTAGTGCATATGTAACAGACTATGTATCGTAGACTGTGGCCGTAATCCTCTCATTTTGTGAGGAGACAAATGTTCCAACAATGAAACGATGAAATGGTAAAAAAATAATGTTATCAAACCATACCAGCCACCTCATGACAGAATGGTGATTATTCTACAAGTAAACTTATATGTGTATAATATAGATATGATATTTATACATATATGTTACAATCGATTCTGTTTTATTAAACCTTTAAACAAATACGTTAGTAAAGCTTTCTTATTTCATAACGGTTTACTGAAATATTCCATTGAATTCGCCACAGACGATATATTCCATGATAGTTTAATAACAACAAAGAACTAATTGATATGATGGAAAACTACTTAAAAAATTGAATCCCTTCTTCTTCTTACTGAATCCATTTTCGGCAAATTAACCAAAGTTACTCTCAAAATCAAGTAGAATAGATAGAACTTATGAGTATATATGTACATATATTTAAAATCTTCAACTCAGTTCCACTCCAGAACTCTTCCAGAAAAAATGACTCTTCCAGAAAAAAATACATTTACAAACTTCAGAAAGATTGATGGGCAAAAAATCCAGTTGTAAACAAAATCAAATTCTATAAATTATAATGTTACCAGCTGCAGTTTTCATAAAGAAAAATTGTAATTTAGCTTCTACACAGAGACTGCACTCCTTTTACCTGAAACAAGAAAAAAAAAAGGATTACATTAAAATACCAAAAGCAAATATTATGCTGTTCTCTAAATTGGTTTAAGAGTAATGAGGAAGTTAGAAGTTTCTAACTGCCTCGTTGGTTGTGTCGGTTGCAAGTGTATGCCGATCAAGAAGTCCTGGTTTTAAATCCCGAGACGGGCTCCACAGGATTTTTCTAATTGATATTTTCTAGTAGTAACTTGGAATCTGGACATGCACCCGGTGTATGGCAATAGGGTCACCACCAATTTCATAATTCGGAGATTATGTACGTGATGTTACGTTACGTTAGACATTTCTGAAATAGGCGCGTGGATGAAGGGTGATGAGAATAGAAAAAAAAAATCAGATATGTAAAGATAAAAATATTTGGTACTTGGTAGTAATAGTTATTTAGTTCGCAATCGCTTTTTCATGATTGCATATTAATAATTTAAAAAAAACGTAAAAATACGCCTGTAATAATACACTCCCATGTTTCATCAGTTAAGGTAATAATAATAATATTTCAAGATTAAATTGGACCATTATTACATTACCCTAACATTTCCTAATATCGCTTGACAAAATCACTTTCAAATCAAACACGATCCAAGTAGCAAAAAATGGCACAACAAAATACTGTTTTCATTATGACTACAACGTTTATTCGTTTAATAATAACCTTTATGTGTTCCAGAATAAGGGTTATTTAGGCGACGTGATTGAATTAAAAGTTTCTATTTATCTGAGCTAACTGTTTAAACGCTTTGTGCGTTACGAAACGATTCGTTTGAACCAACCACGTAATAAATAACCTTTAGATTTAATTTAGGTTGTTTCATTTTCACACAAATTAGTGACAGAAGAAATGCTGTATAATGAATGCAAAAACCACCGAACACTATGATTAACCCTTTTATTGATTGAATATTGGATACACATCACGAATATGAGAAGGGTCGTATATTGTACTGTTAAAGTGCAACTTGCCATATTTCGCACGCCTCATAACATAGTTGACCTCTTCAAAGTCTGCAGGTTTCCTTCCAATGTTTTATTTAACAATTACAGCAAATGATGTGCAATTAAAATATTATTTTCTATTATTAAACGTATGTAAATCGATTTTAAAGGTTGTTCGTATTTGGTGAGTACTGTGTTCTTTTAAAAAAGAAACATCAACCCAGACTTTTAAATTAGCCATTATAAAATGAACTCAGCACCCTCGAACTCTGAACTTTGCAACAACTGGCACCAGTTATTACCTTGAAGTTTTATCGTTTTAGTGTCTGCAATATGGTTCCATCCATATAGGTGATCCAATTTTTTAATAAATAATTTTTAGCTACAAAAACACCAACAGCTTTTGACAGTGACCTTAAACGTTAATTGTCTACTGGTCGCGCCATCTGTCGTTGACTCGATGAATTTAGGTCACTCAAAACCAAAGCAGGTGACAAAAACATCTGCTGGCGCATTTATTTAATGTTACTGTACCTAAATCAAATATTATTAAAACCGATGTCTATATTCAATGAGGTACAAAACAAATCGTCTCACCTTATTTCTACGTATATTTACTAAGAAAAATATTTTCAATATATAAAATAAAACTACGAAGAAAACGAAATATAAAGGGCGAGACATGGGGTTGTTATCATGTGGTAAATTAAGGTTTTACTTTTTAATATCTGGCTGCCAGCAAGTACTAGAGTTTTTTAGTATTTGATTCTAAATCACAAATGTAGATCTTAGTTAAATGTAGATGAGTTTAAGAAAAAACAACTTTTGACCTAATTATGACCTTTTGACATATAGTCATATTTTGTTCAGAATATATCAGCACAGTTGCGAATTCCTATGAATATTTACAACTTTATTAAATTATATTACATCAAAATAAAATAACTAATTAGAATTAAAAGAATAATTTTACATAAATGAAAATAATGAGAGCGATGATTGTAAAAGAGCCACATCAGATCTGGAACTAGAGTGATATCACTCAACTAACCCACCGAGGAATTTGGCGTAACGATAAATAACAATGAATTAAGCACCTCTGAAACGTAATAATATTATAACATGTTATTAAAAAATGTATGCATTCGTACTGCGTCTGATATATCCATCGCAACTTTACATCTGCAATAACACCTAGAGAATATTAATTTGAACAAAAAATGAAATTGGTGCAAGCTAAATTT
>DWDV01000346.1:0-17677 GCA_018245615.1 Mimoniades ocyalus | reverse complement strand
CCTACCTCTTCGGGGATTACAGGCGTGATGTTACTTTTTATAAGCCGTTGTTCATAAATGAACATAAACCGTATTTTATAATGTGCTGTATTGTTTAATATATACATATGTACATAGGTAATTACATAAATGTGTTTATACACAAATTGATCCATTATATTCGTAATGCCATTAATATGATAAAATAGAAAACATAATTATATCACGTATGACGTCGGAATACTGTAATTTTTTTACATATATGTGTATAACAAGTGTTCATAGTTCCGCATTGCTTAGGACATACACCTGGATGGCAATGACTTGAATATAGACTTGCTTTCCGTTTCAAGTACGTATCCCTTTTTAATGTTCAATAGCAGTGTTTTACACAATGTTTTACAATGTGTGCGTGATGCTAACCACGCTACAACTTTCTCACGAAAAGGGTGAAGATCGAACGGATGGATATATAATTATTTTTCACATATGGGAGTGATTCGTTCCAGGACATTAGCGATGCCCGGGCCGGGACAAATCCCGGGCAAGTAACGAGATCTCCGCCTCAGCGTGAAATTGTGAAATTACCGGGATCGCGTCACACAAAATACAGCTTTATTTTCTGCTCGAGCGTTTTATCTACAGGGACGGAAAATATTTATTTCTACTTGCTTACTTCCGAAAATATGTTACAATAATATAATTACCTATACCTACAGATATGAATATAGACACCTATAATGTATCTTTGGTATCATATTCTTACAATAAAACGATAGGAAAGTTTGCTGTTAAGTATAGGTAATGAATTTTATTGAAGGTTTAACCAAACTTAAACATAATAATTAATTGTTTGTATTTTGTTACAGTAAATTTATGTAATTAATTTAAGCAAAAATATATAGGTACTTGTATCTACCTATATAATTATAGAAAATTTACTTTACCCAGAACCTGTATTTAATTTACACGCAAAGATTTTTCTTACTTCAAAGTGTCAACAGAACAAATTTTAGTAATGACGCCGTTGGGAGGGTTAGCGCTGAAACGTCAAGATAATGCCTCAGCGTCGCCTAAGAAAATTCCTCACTTAAAGGAAAAACGACCCAGTCAAATATTATCACGAGAATGTCTTCTTCAGTATAGAAATAAACAGCAAAAAACGTAACGTTACGCCTGTAATATTACGTAGGCGTTACGTTCCTGGTAGGCAGAGGAGCGTAGTGCACTCCCGCGTGTCACCAGTTAGGTTCAGGTCCCTCTATGGAATAGGTGGTGAGCCTATTGCCATACACAGGGCACTCTTTCATACTCCGAGCCACTATTAGAATATCTAAGTTAGAAAAATATAATGGTGCCCGACCCGGGATTTGAACTCAGGACCTCTAGAAACGACCAACCAGGCAGTCAAATAAACAGCAAATCAGGGAAAATATTTGCAAAAATCGATTAAAGATATATCTTAAACATCATGTAAAATATTTAGATAGGTATCCACCTAATTTTACAAAATTACCAAAGGCTCTATTTGTTATTGCCATGATGCTTTGTATAAAATTTCTATTTATAAACAAAATGTCTACTAGATATACAAGATTTCAGAATTTTATGTTTCAATTAATAACCAGATCTTCTCTTAACTACATTCCTATGCACTACCCAATTTTCATACTTGTCTCATTAGAAGTAAAGTTTATCAACGTGAACTCATAATTTAACCTCAATATTCAGTTCACAATTATGCAGCATCAGACAGAGAAGGTCTTATCAAAATTCAATATCTTTATTAGCGATGGAAAAGGACGCTGCACTCTTAGCTCGACTAATCTCGACGAAACAATGTTGCGTCTTAAGTCATAACAACATCTAAAAGAACATAAGCATAACTCCCTAACAAACTAATATAAACCTTAAGATTTTTAGCTTATGGATTAATATTCCCTAGGGGCAGAAACGTTTTATCACTTTTTTCCCGCATGCGTAAAGTTTAAATGAACACATACACTTGCAAGGTTCCTTACAATGTAAGATCTGTGATAAATCGAAATGTCGCGTTGGACATTTGCGCGCCGTATTTCTCTCATTCATATTCATATTAAACTCACAATATTATCTGCCTAATTGGTAAAAAAAATACATTTTATGGTTTCTGATTATTTTACAAATTAACCTACCGCAGTTGATCGCGATAATATAATTACCGCTGGTAAGAGGTTATTTTATCGTTTTTATTATCAACATACCTACAGATCTATTTATGTATTTAAGTGCTTAGGTACCTACATGTTCACATAAAATATGCCCTAAATAGCTATTTCAATGGATACCTATTTCTGAACATAGAAACTAACAGAAACTAAAATATGTGGGAAATGTTATACCTAAATCGCATAATATAACGATGAGTATGTATTACAAAAAGTTTATATGTAAAATATTTCCTATGCTAAAAATGTTCCTACGATTGTCGGGATATCCAGCCATGAACCGAACGCTTTTGACAGCGCTTAAGACATAAATCAAGCGGGTTCGCGCCGCCCCTTCCCGACCCGCTCCAAAATGGCCGACGCTCGCTCAGCTGATCGGACCCGTTTCTTTTTGCATTCCCTCCATTTTGTTTATGATACCCATTCGAACGATTATACTTTGTTGTAATCTCAAATATGATACATTTATTGTTTTGTTTTAACCGTTTTAATGATTTTTATTGATGTTAGTTATGTTAAGTACCTACAAAATCCTTAGTCCTTAGTTAGTATTGGTACCAAATACTGTTCTTGGTTCTAAATCCCCAGTTATTATTAAAGCAATAGATATAATAATGCTGATATTACTGTATCAATTTATATAATGCATATTTCATATAGGTATTTATTTAAAACTGCTGTACAAAATTTTTGATTTAAAAAGGTAGGTAAGTATAAAATAGTTTCTTAATTATTTGACTCATTTCATCATTGTGTATATATCTTTAGTTTTTAGTTATATTATAACATACCCTTTTGGTATAACAAATGTACTAAGATGTATTGTGTGGGTAGATATAAAACCATTTATTTTTAAAATAGAATACGTACGTTCCACATACAATTGGTATGATGTCACATACGAGAATGCCTTGTTTTCTTCATCTCAGAGTGATCATTTCAATTCTCCAAATGAGCATAGTTTGGACAAATTCCGAGATAAAGTTACAATGTTATTTGTTGGTCTTCTGGAGTCTGGCTGGGTTATTGTCTGGTCACATGCAAAGTTTCACTATAAGTCGACAGACATCTCTTAAGTAGTTTCGTTGAATTACTTGTTTTGAACTCATAGGTAAGAACGTTTTGTAGATAAATAATATCTTTGTGCAAATACCTATAAACTGTTCGGAAATTATTTGAGTCTTACTAATGTATTACTAATGTATTTAGGATATACTAAATGTAGAACACATTTTTAATATGCATTTTTCCCATGTCTTTAGGGCAATTTCAGGCCGAACAAAATGGTTCCATTTTGATATAGGTACTTCATACGGGCTTACGTGAATTTAATAACTCTATAATCTCACGAAGGGATAATATTTGGGTGAACTCTGTAGGTACAAGTTGGCTCGTTCTATCTTTATGATATTAGGTTAAGTTCCTCAGAAAGGATTAAAGAGGCTCTTAATTCGACGCTCCCGGGCCGAAATAAATTTAACGTTTGAGAAGCTTACGAGGAAAAACTTGTGACGCACGGACGCTTAAACCATAAGCCTCTCAAAACTTCTTATTATAATACGGAGTATATCTCCCGGGTAACAGCAGCCAGAGGCGATTCATTTTTTGATGACTTTAATAGCGTAGGTAGGTACCTACTTTTTATCTCCGCACCAAGCGAAGGTATCAGCTCACGGTGGACGGATAGGTAAATAGGTAGGTACCTACTGTGTTACGTATAAAAAGTTATACAATATAATATACTTTGTTGCACACTGAACTATGAACACAAAAGAACAAGAAAAAAATATTACATGGAAAAAAGAAAAAGAAAATAGTAGTGTGAAATAATAATGTTGATATTGTTTAAAAAAAAACCGCAAAATATATCACATTATAACTTAAGACTCTGTTCAAATGTATTGATGGAAATTAAAAAAGACGCAAAGAATGTATTGCAATACTTTGCAATGCTTACGCCAATAACATTCGACAGTTTTATTTTGCAACGCACTCGTATCAAGGCAATATACATATCAGCGTGACAAGAGCAATTGGATATGTGAGATTTGGCCTCTTAAAGAACCCTTAATTTGAATGCATTAATGTGTCCTCAATGTTCGCGTTGGCATATTAATTGCCAGCGAAATGTATGCCAGCCTATATGGCACGCGTGTGTGTGGGTGTTACACACATTTATATTTCATGAAGGTATATATAAAGTCAGGCTACGGCGCAGATACACGGTAATTGGAACGAATCTCTCAATATTTTATTTTCCGCCTCAATTTTATTTTATTTCGCTGAGCGGAGCGCCTCTAGCCGAATGGTAGGTAATTGTAGGCTTCGCTCCGAAGGGTTCACTTTAGGGAATAATTGTACGGATACGGAGTCTGCGAGGACTTAATGTAAGGTTATGTCGCGCTTCCACCGTTTTACTGGGTCCCGTATTTCGCTCAGCTAGTGCTGGAAGAACGAAGAAAATTATTAGCGGAATGAGTTTCGCTGAAACTGCAGTGGAGCTAATGAGACAATGAGTCTACCAACTATACTGAATACGGGTGGTAGGTATTAGTTTAATTTTATTTACGAGTAGACGAACAATGTTTAATGGTTATGATAGAATAGCGTTTGTAATTATGTTGGGTCGTCTACTAAAATTTTGCGTACATTTGCCTAATACCTACCTACACTGAAGACCTTTGTACGAAATGTGATGTTCAAATACAAGCATTACAAATACTACTACAGAACAAATGGTACTACGAATTAATATCAATGTGTTATTGCTATTAGTTATATGTTTTAATTACTAATTTACTTAATTCAATTAGTACGTTTTTTTGATATTTTTGTCAAGATCACTTTAATTATGTCTTAACATAATACTATTAAGCTAGTCCCTGTTTACAACAGCGACTTTTGTAGTGTGTATTATATTATAAAAGATGTACACACGCTCAAGTAGAAAGCAAAATAAAAAAGCCGTAGGTACTCACCGGCGTACGACAAGACAGCTCGGCGCGGATCACATTGCACAGCGCTGAATAATTTAAAATAATGAAAAGCGAACCAACAGTCTCCAGGCGTTGCCGTTTAAAAATGCACTGCACTCATTTTACTACGGCCCCAGGTTGGTCTGAATCTCCTAATATAACAGTCTCGTAAAGATGGTGGTCCTTGGCAAAGTTTTCAGAAATAAACTGGCTCGAACGCAACGTCTATATGACCCACCTAAACGTTGATGAAAATTAACAAAAAGAGTTGGTATGTACTTGGGAAGTGTGAAAAATAATGATACGTCTTTAAAAAATCAGCTGTAGCGTAAATTCAATACGTTACACGTTTGTTTGTGTTTAAATGCGTTGATCTTATTGAACATACATACCTATCTACATAGGTACAACCCAAAGTATTGACCAATAAAACTAAAATTAAAATGTAACGAAATTGGGAAACGCTTCTGGGCGGCTATTAAATAAAAAAGAATAATAAAATACAAAGAACGCTTATTCAGAATGTAATTTATTAAAATTCCTTCTCGAGAATAGAGGAAGCCTCACTAATTTATTCCAATTAGTGAAGAGCACGATTCAAAATGACAGTTGGACGAGAATCGGAAAAACGTCAACGCACCGTTACCCAATTTGAATACGATTCTATTCTAAGATCGCGGGATTAATATCTCGGCTTTATTTAAATAATTTCATCATAAAATAAGAAAAAGTTTTAATACTGTACCCAAAAATTCTTATGAGTTACGAACATAAGAATTATATCAACGAAGTTGCCCCTATTCTTGAGGAAGAAATATATTTTTCTCGTTTCCCGCTTATTTTATTGACCTCCTACCGATCACATATTTGGGACTTGTTTTAAAGTACAAAATTAATCGAACACCAAGCTTGGATAATTAGAATAATTTTGAAATTATAGGCCATAGAACTTAATGGTATTGTTCAAACCGGTAGGACTAGTTCTTCCTTTATAAAGATAGTGATATATAGAGATTATTCGATTATTATACTAATTAAACTAATGTGCAAGATTATTTATTGTACATAATTATTATTATTATTGTAAGTCATATAAACGCTAGTCATGTCAGCAATTAGAAGTAGCATCCAAAAAAAATGTTATGACACATAGCAAACTATATAAAGATAAATACATAGAAGATAGATAAAGTATTTCAAATTTTCTGTCTTTGTAGAAAAAATGGAAGTCTTAAAATAACAAGCCCTAGTCACAAAAATGTTATTCAAGGGCAATAAAGCTGAACTATTTTTGAAAAAACTGAACATCGATTAACATAAGTATTACATTACGATGTCTTCATTAGGCGGCGTAGTTCTTTTATTGTTATATATTAATCAATAACATTCTCAATGAAGACTCTTAATAGTTTTCTTGTTTATAGACGTATTATAATGACGTAAATAATATTATCTAATACACGACAGAGGTAGAGTTGGCTCTCGAATTAAAATTTAAACTGTTATAGTTTTTAGAATCGCGTCGGAACAAATCTAACCGAATAAGATTTTATGAGTGAGATAGTTAGATAATAGGTATTTGAGTTCGCTAACTTAATTACGGGTAGGTTTTATGTGGGTTCCTATTTATAGAGGTACATATCAGCAAAAAGTTGTTAACGGGCATCCACTGTGTTTAATAGTAATACTTTTGGCTTTGAGCTTTTATGTCATTAAGATAGTATCTAATACTGGATTCTCGATATCTTATTATATTTGCAGACATGTGGCTAAACTAGGTAAAATATACGTATGAAAAATGAGTACATTTTTTGCATTATGTAACAAAATTACGCTTTTACTTAATACTGGCGATCACCCGCGATATGGCCTATATACGAGTACTAATATATAATAATAGGTTATTACATTATACAATTTGTGTTTAATTTTTGTACAAATTACTCATTGAAATTCTACCAACCAATGATTGTGCTGTCAGCATCGGTGCATGCTTTATTAAAATTAGTATGAACAAACAGGCACAGATCGAAATGAAAAAGTCTATGATAAGATTGGGTTATGAAAAATATTTTTTTAAATCACAGAAAAAGGCTTAATTTTTCTTACGTGTAACAGATAATACAACAAATTATATTTGTATACACATAAAAACTTTTCATTCTTTAACCTTAGCTTTTTAATATTCATCGAAAAGTCATTCGAAGCAACCTTATGCTCTTTTCGTACAGTTGAGTTCATTTGAATAAAAAAATTATAAGGCAACGACAACCGACCATTACCGACGGTTAGAGCAGCCTAATTCAGTTAGAGCGTACCCAGCGCCGAACATTAGGGATATGTCGTTACACATAACGATTGTAGTTATAATACAAAGTGGACTGCAAATTGGGAGCGCACATTCTCCACCCGCGTTATTTTTGCATAATCAACTCGAACCGCAGTTCCGATGCAAATGACATCCACTGGCTTCCTAATGAATTTTAAGAAACAGAACCCCCAGTGGGTGAGTTTATTTAAAGCCGTTTTGGCGGGGATAGCAGTGGGAGTGTGGGGGAAATTATTGGCGTACGTAATGTTATTCTCAAATTAACAAGGGCCAAATAAATAGCTGTCGAAAAAAAAAAGACAAGAGGTATTTCGCGCTATTACCTACCTATTGTGTTACTAGAAGATATTTTGGCCTCCAATTTATGATATTTTAAATATCATTTTGATTACATAATAATACTACTCGTATAGCATTTATAAATAAATACGGCTATAAGAGTTTTTGAATAAAATACCTATATAGACTTCTTATTAATTCCGTGTATTACTCAGTTTCGTATTGATATCAACGGGCACATGTCCGTGTATATTTAACTTTAAATATTATATGGAAAAAAGGCGACATGTTAAAAATATTCATAGACGCAAAGAAGTTGCTACACGGCGCGATCAGACGATTACATCGTCTTAAAAACATGACTCTATAATATAAATAGACACAACTGTCAAAGGGTCGAATAAGAATGTCGATTTTATAATAACTTCAGATGTTCACCTACGCCGTAAATAACCAAGTTGTGTCAAGACACTCATATACGTAGGTGTATCTTCTAAAAGATGTGGAGAGCTGAATTTATTGGTTATCGTAACGAGGATTTTTGAAATTCGAAAAACTTCTATTGATCTGTTGAAATTCTATCACAAAAGCAATGTAAATATTTACGATGTTATGAGGAATACATATTTTACAAGGTACTCGTACATGTTAAAATGAACAACAAGCATGAGGGTTATTCAAAAGGGTACCTACTTCTTTTACAGTAGTATTAAAATACACGAAAATTATATTGAACTCATGTAACATTCATAACATGTATTGAAGGTCAACAGTAAGAATTTTACTGCTAGTTTTCGTCTTGAAATCGGGGCTTGAATTTGTCAATTTTCTAATAAACATATTGCGTATAAGCCTCGTAGTGGTGCGCACAGAAAAACAAATTTCGTTTCGCCTTTTCTTTTAGCTTGTTTTACAAGTCTCATATAAGGAATGATATCGAATAAGGTGAAGGCTCCAGCGCCGACAGCCAATGATATACGTTGAGTGGACGCGCGCCGACTCCCAACTATTGGTTTTTATATTGCGTGTGGACTAAGTATAAAGCAGACGATTTTGAAACCCAAAAATTATCTATTCTGAATACCTTTATTCTTTTTGTGTATCATTTGAATAGTTAATAATTTTGCTTGAAACTGTATATCGAAATTTAACGTACCCACTACGCGTTTATAATAGAAATTTCATACATAAGTATTTTAATGTAAAACGTTCAAATATTGTAACATGACACCTGTATTTCTCCGACGAGGTAAGCAGAAGTATGTAGAATAGCCACTTTTAACTCATTACGTTATACATTCTATGCACATAATAATGGATGAGTACTAACTTATATTGACAAGCGAAACATTTTCATTAGGTATATTAAGATTACTTAAAATACGACTGACATTGGTGATTTTTTATATACAAAAAATTAACACAAAAACGAAACATCTCGCTTGTAATCTGCAAAGAGGTAAGCAGAGAAGTGTAGTACACTCCCACGTTTCAGCATTTAAATTATATTTTAATCTGAACAAATCTAGTTTAAATCAGAACAAGATTTGAGAACGCTGGATAAGTCGTTCTTTGTTCGCTTGTAACTTACACCAGCTCTTTATACAAATACGTACGTGGAACTTTTACGTAAGACTTCTACTACATTACGCCTTGAGAAAATTTATTTTGGTATCCTAGATATGAGCATACAGGTAGAATGTTCTTGTACTGATAAAAATAAAATCCCTAACGTAATGTAGTTGTCTAAAGAACGGGAACTTTCTTTTGTCAGCATTGAAATAGGTAAATAATAATATGAATCAGATAATAATATACACAACATTGTTTTATAAGATATATTTTTAACACATTTTGTCTATATTCTATATACCTACCTACAATACTTAAAAAGTGGGGTCACAATGTAATGAATTATCAGTAAACATGCTTACCTATGTTTCTCGGATGTGGTATTCCAATTCGACTATTTCTAATGAATCTATTACTTACCTACTATTTAATTCCATTGAAACGTACCTAAGTATATTCCTTGTAAATTCTCCCCCCCATCCACATCTATGTACGAGTAAATACCTACTACGTCAGACAATGATTCAACTCACCCCGAGTGTTCGACAGAAAAAGATATAAATAATGCTATAGATAAATATAATTAGATATTTCCCATCATTGTTTGTGTTCTTACGTTTTTGCCGGACGAATCGATACAATTTTAAAGTGAACTTTTCTCAGAGCAGGATAGTCAGGCAATTTGTAAGCGGAGAAGACATTCTTCGTCAAGTGCGTCACGTAGGACAGCGGGTAGGTACTGGCTGTCGCCGCCGCCAATCTAAATAATTGACTGGGTCCGATGTCCAAGTGACTACGCAAGTTCTTACTGAGAACAGAACAGGAAATGGTTGGAGTCGTTCGAAGAAAGAAATGCCTCCATTTGAGCACATGGCTTGCGAATTACCTAATAATAATTGGAGTTGGTAAAAGCATGAACTTGATTACCTCACTCCAACTAACCGGTTAACCAATACAATTTTTCAGCATTTGCAGGAGTTTTGTCTATATAAAAGTAAAACCATAATTTAAGCGTTTAAAACTATTAAATAATTAATAGCTGCTCTTAATTAGGCGGTTTTTGTTTTATTGGGGGAATTTTGTTCATCAATGACCGCAATCAGCTGAAAACACTACTGACAGATTACTTTAAAGATACAAAATATAAGCTCAATATAAACATAAATCTGGCAGTTAATATAAAAAATAGTTATGAGTATTTTAAAAGAATTTTGTATTTCTTCAAATATACGAGTACATGCATTTGACTGTATATACCTACTATAAACAGGTAACATAATTGTATATCCCTATACAATATTTTTTTACGACCTACTGCGGGGCATGGGACTTCCTACAAATGCAAATTGTTTAATTATATTTATTATTTTACATCATGTGCTGTATTAATCTAATCATTAAAAACAATTTCATTTATTAAACTATTTCTTGATTTATTATTCAGTTTTATGTAGGTACTGCCTCGCCGGTCGTGTTGGTTGCAAACGCGACTGCCGATCCTGGGTTCCAATCCCGGGTCGAGCACTATAGGATTTTCTAATAGTGATTCACAGTCTGGATATGTGCCTGGTGTATAGGCTCACCACCTATTCCACAGTGGAACGAAAACATAACTGGTGCAACTTGGGAGTGTACTACAATGTGTACTCTTCGGGTATTTCAGGCGTGATGTTACGTATTTTTGTATCTCTATTTATCACAAGAAAACGTTATTTTTAATTTTCAAAATAGATGAAATATCTTTATGAATATTTTATCAAACATCGACTCCATGCGTTTCTGTGCGTCTATATAACAGTAAAGGGTGGAAGTAAGAAGTAAAAAGACGAAAAAAAGTATTATTAGTCTGTTACCGAAATGGAATTGGAACATTTTGCGGCGAAACTTTCAGAGAAAATTCGCTTGCATCTCACTACGCTTTACTTAGCGCGCGAACCATCATACTTTTACCGCGCTTAGGTACACCATTTAAGACAATTTCAGGGAAAGGAATAAAATAATATTCTTGCAGCGTATTTCGTTGTATTTTCGCTAAGCTCTTCGTGGAATATTTTGTTACTACAGCTAATTTAAAACCTTATTGAAGAGCGTTTTTTACTTATCATTTTTACGTTACAGGTTTTGTTTTTTTATTTGAAAGGTTTTTTTTATCCGTAAGCATCGACTCGTTTACGTTCCGCGCAATATACATATCTAATGAATTCGTTTTACACCTTCATCGTTATGTATCCATTGGTGTTTTTAATTTCCTATTCAACTTGTACTAAATTGGGGCGTAGATAATTCAACCGCCAGCCGTTCGGGCCGTTTGGGAAATCGAAACGTCAAAATCGACGTTATGAAGATTTTATACATTTTATATTTTCTTTGAAGACACCGCAAAGACGGATGGCCGAAGGCGCAATAATAGTGTCGGGAGTGGCTGGAGCTTCATTGTAAAGCTATCCTGAGGGAGAAGTTACGACCGCGACAGGTGTGATGTCAAATTAACTTCTTATATAAAGTCGCTTTTTATACAACACTGACTGCTTAATGAAGACGGGGGTCTTCGTAATGAAACAATATCTCTCCTTGGAGTTCCTTCAACTTTATCTTAACCTCGAGACTGTTACGAATCGTATTTATGTAAGGATCAGTTTTAAATCACGTTAGCAGAGCGTCTTAATGATGATGCCTTTAGAGACTGCTAGAGGTATAATCGAACCAACGTACCGGCGCAGCTGGTGGTGACCATAGTATCATTCCAATAATACCTGTAACAAAATAAAAATATGAAGTATTCAAATTAAAATTTCTACTCAAATTAAGCAATGAACATGCCGTCCGCTTTCTAGAAAAATCGATATTTGTTTGCAGTTCAACATTTGAGTTTATATTTAAATATAAGATATGTTTATCAGACGGTATGAAAGAATGGACTAGAATATCCAGACTAGATATCCTTTGGGACAATGACCCAAGGTTCTCTCTACCAGCGCGATTGTCGGTTGGCATGAGATATGAAAAGTGAAATATATAAAATGAGTAACAATAAATGTAGATGCAGTCGCGCTCTGCAGCCACACTCGCTGCAGAATATCACTTGTATTTCATTCAATTTAAAAACGGATACGCCTCGGACACTCAATTGTCAGCGACCCCGCATACCGCACACACATAATATGTACACTTGTTCGTGTGTGAAAATTGCATGTGGGTTTATACGTCGTTTAGTAAATTCTCTTGTATGTACTATTAATTGGCATGTTACATATTTCCTTTTCAAATTTTCGTGTTTTATTACAACAATCGTAGGCACATATTGCTAGAGCGCGCTTCTCGTAGACCACACATGGGGCGTAAGGATTGTAGCTATGTATGTAGTTGTGCATTGTTGAATATTAATATTTAGGAATATGAGTTTAAGCATAGTATGTAATAACACGTAACATGAAAAGTAACATCACGCCTGTAATTCTTGAAGAGGCAGGCAGAGGGTTGCAGTACACTCTCACATCTCACCAATAACGTTTACGTCCCACCATGGAATATGGGGTGAGTATTGCCATACACTGGGAACATATTTATGTAACAATACAAAATCAAATATAGTAATGTAACTACGTATATAAAATGTAAAGGTGCTAATTGTAATTAACGTAAAGTGTATTAAAAAATTCAATTTAAATGAAATGATAATTATTTCACATATTTTCTTCTTACCACTAATTATTAGTGCTTTCATTAATCGATTCCCCTTAGGTGGTCATCCTTAAAACTGGGGCTAAATTTCGAGGTAGAAAGCTCTAATGAGTTGACCGAGCACAGAAGCCCCATAACGTTGTCTCTCAACAAACCGCCATAAAAATTAATTGAACCCCGCGAAAATGTCATCGTAACGATAAAATTACAATTCCCGAGGCGCCAGATGCACGCCGCTTTATTGCGAACGCGCAAATTGAAACCGTGGTTACAGACAATTGTTTCAAATTTATCGTTTCTCTATTAAAAATGAAATTAAACTGACAGGAAATTTCCTCGCGACTGATAAAACGAAGGTAAGTTCATGTACTGAACCTTGTTAGCACTATTTTTGTTCATTTGTTTTACTTATGTTTTCGTAACTCAGTAGTAGGCGTTGGAATTTACTTTCACTTTACGCTGATTAACTTCTCCAAATTTTAAACTGATGTCAAAATTCATTAACGACAGATATGTACATTTTATAGTGTGTGATGAATACAGAAAAAACACGTCAGGTTTGTGTGGATGAAGATATTTGCTTGCACCGTAAGAGACCCAGCGTCATTTATAGTAATGATAATAAATTTTATTTTTCCATTAAAATTACGGGTACTTCAAACCTGTGAATACATTTTTCATACAAATACTTTTTTCAATGTTATAAAAAAAAAACGAAAGCAGGTAGATAGGTAGGTACCTGTTACACGCAATCAAATTTCAATTAGTATTCATCCAATACGCTAAGCACAATGAGGCAGGGGGCCAACCAGTGGGTACCATGCCATGCCTTTCAGATTAAATCATAAAGATTTTTGAACTCGTCAAGTTTGAACAGGATGCCAGTTTAACGAACTTTCGATGCTTCGTGTAATAATTACAGCGCTGACAAATTCATACTTTCAATGGAATAATTGTTGATATGGATCCTTGTAACATACAGTCATTGCTAATAAATAGGTGTACGGGTTATATTAATTTATTTACATCAATATTAATTTATCTATATCAATATTAATGTCTACATTAATATTAATAATATACGAGTATCTAATTTCATTTTAAATATTAGAACTTCATGCTTGCCGGTAAGAAACTATATTTAAGTTGAATATATTACCTAATTATCAGTTAATTGTTATCAGCACTCAAATAAAAGAAGAACGTTCCTAGTTTGTAAGAAGTACGCCAGGTTTGTATGCATAGGGATTTTTTTTTGTTCTGTTTAATATACCTACATATATAAAATGACAGAGTAACGTTTGCTGTCGTTTCCGCCCAATGGAAAGTGCAGATGCGTCTTAAGTCGGTCCACGCTTGCTTAGAAAAGTAAATTATCCATTGCCTGACTACAATTTGGTACTCACTGATCCCTGCTTACCTCGTAAGGTAATGTCGTGATGGTATTAAACTAATGCTCGTGTATAAATCACACAAGAATATATTGCATTTAAAAGTAAACAAACGAAGGTACGATTACATACATACATACATACATACATACATACATACATACATACATACATACATACATACATACATACATACATACATATTACTGTACATATAGATATTCGTCTACATTCTTCGGCTAAGTGGGAACGAATCCACTTTGCAACAATGTATTGATTGGTAATAATAAGAGATAATTCGCGATACAGCGATACGTTAAAGGCGATTATGAATAAAATGCTTTACTCCATGCTGTAGGTATGTTACTTACTTCAATAATATAGGTATACATAGAGTTGTTTTAAAAGGACTTATGTACACATATTTTAACGAGACATATATGTATAATAACAATAATTGTTTAATGTAGAGACGGTTAAATCTATTGGTTTTAATCTTTTACATTCTGAGAGGAGGTTCGAGTACAACAATGGAGTGATTAAAGAGTTGACAATGAATAATCTTATCGAAAACGATTGTTAACTAAACTACCAGTCACATTCCTGTAGTCCTATTCAAGCTCACAGATGCAGAGGTATGTGACCGGAAGTCATATGTGACTACTGGCTGCTCATTTGCCAATCTCTTCCGCTCTAAATTAGAAAGAAACTTAATGTTAACTTACCCATATCACAAAATATAATATACGAGTATATTCACTTCACGCTTGAATCGCTCAGGATAATTAAGTCATCTTTGATTTATTACCTTGATATTTTTTGGAAAATAAATACCTATATCTAATGACATGTAACATGAGTACTAAGAAAGAGAATAATTCTATAATTTATGTTGCAAGTGGGCAGATAAGACAACTTATTTATAGCTTTAATTATTTTAAATTTCTATAGATGATCTTGATAGAAAAATCAAATTGCATATTATCAATGAGACTATAACGGGCCCGCAATTAAGCTGAAATGTTCTACTGAGTTGATAATAAATATTTTTGATCGCTATACAAAATTTACCCAAATATCTACGTTGCTTACATTTAAACCACAAAGATCGCCAGCTGCTAAGTTATCACCAGATGTCTAGGCAAGTCTTAGGAACTCTTCACACCCGAACGCAAAAAGGTAAACATTATTAATTAGCGATAAAAACAACCGCAATGCTTATAATTCGTACTAAAAACCTTAACATCAGACCACCCTCAAACGCACACAAGGACCACGTGTGGTTACAACCACCGTGATACCGACCAGTTGGATAATAAATTTGAAATTTATCCAAATATAAATACAGCAGTTATAAGCTACGTTATCACATCTATATAGATTAGTATCAATAATTATCATATTGCTGATAATAATTGAGACAGCTAAACGCATTAAATATACGTATTATAGGTACTTACATTAACTGGTCGCAACAATGTAAGCGACTGAGTGTGAACTGAGTATGGGAGCAAAGAGAGAAAACTTGCGAAGTTATTTCAAGAACAACAGGAACGTTCCGAGGCATGTGGTATTAATTAAATCAATAAATTTGTAGACTTTATTTATATTTGATAATAGTTATAAAGCAAGAGACATTAAACATCACTTTGTACCTATTTCATTATGTTTAACGAAGGTAGGGCGTAGATTTCTGTAAGACACTGCCAGAACAGGAATTCAAATTCAATCTAAGAAGCAATTTGAATAATTTTGCTCTCACATTCATATTAAAGCATGTAACTGAACTGATTTAAATTTTATTATGAAGTGAAAAGTTTTATTAAACAGTTAATAAATATCTATATAAGCATGCATTAATATGTACCTACATAAGTATGTTAATTTAAAGCTAGTCTGACTACCATAACACAGAACCCTAGTTTGGGATCAGATGACCATCTATAGATGTAAGCCTAGATATTTATTGCTCAGTATGCAAACTTATATTTTAAATACGTTTGTCTTCACTCATTACAATTATATCAACTTTTACGAATAAACTTAACAACAATATTTTCCTGATGAAGTCATATAAATGAAAAATAATTACTTTATTAAAATAGCTATTGATAGAAGTAATATAATCAACAACACATCGTAGCCACATACAAATTTATATAACGCATGAGTCGCGCACATTACACCGTCGCGCGTCGGGCGACGGTTCTAATTAAGAATTCAAGCATACATTGCACAGGGCAATGCGTTAATTGGTGCCCGTATGTACACGAGCGAAAAATGCACGTACGCAAGGTTGAATTTCATTTATATGCAGGTATGAAAATATCATATAGTATCCAATGGTTATTTACTCGTGGATTGAAAAGGTTAATTCAGGTGGATTTATTGTGATATTTGACCATATTAATGTTTTATTTTGTTATTTAAATCTAGCCAAATTGTACACATGGTGAAAGTAATAATAATGTTAAAAAATATATTTAAAATATGCTAATGTAAATAATATCAATCAATATACAATATATTTATTAAATAATACCGAGATTTATATTTTTTAGTTTAATATTGTTGAGAAATCAATTGAATAATTTATTCTGATTTCTCTGAAGTTTTTTATAACATTTAATATTACGTACGCAGATGATTAGGTATACCACAAAAAATATTGTTATAGTCTAGTTAATTTTGATCCACTTTCATTCCTACAAAATTTAGGCTCATGTTACATTAAACGACGATTACATATTAAACGACCACTGCTGTTAATATAGTCATAAAATAAAAACACTATTAATGTATTAACGTATTTAGACGTAAAAAAATAGATTAGCCTCGCAACTTGCTATTAACGTAATACAAAAATAGTTACAAAAAATCGAAAAGATAACATCTACAACAATCGTAATCAAGGTAATATGTATATGGACATGACCAATTGTTTTACGATTGTTGTAAATTCACAAACACTGAAACGTACAATCGTAGCGAAAATGCATTTTACATTCTACGTTGGTGAGTAATCAGTGATAGCCCAGTGATTTGAAAATCAGCCTCTCACTCCGGAGGCCCGGGTTCAAATCCTGGCGCTCACCTCTCTATAAAATTTAGGTTCATTGTTTAAATATCACTTGCTATAACGGTGAATGCAAGCATCGTGAGGAAACCTGCGCACCTCAGAGTTAATTTAAAAAATGTTCTCTAAGGCGTGTGTGGTCTGCCTACCCGCACTTGGCCGGCGTGGCAGACCCTTAACCCTCTCAT
>DWDV01000345.1:0-17685 GCA_018245615.1 Mimoniades ocyalus | reverse complement strand
GTAAACGTAACTGGTGAAACGTGGGAGTGTTCTGCATTCCTCTGCCTACCTCTTCGGGGATTACAGGCGTGAAGTTAAGTTCTACTATATCTGTAAGTAACTAAGGATATAAGAAAGAAATATATATGATAGTTAAGAGCGCGATCACCAGAACTGTACAATAGAAAAATTACAATACAACGTAATATGCCTTGCTACAATATACATATATTATAGCTCTATCTGAAACGACCTTTACTCGTAATATCTGCAAAGGGATTTAACGTTATTTGTAAAAGATGTTAGCTTACTTTTTTCTGAGAGGCTATCGCTTCTGTTGTAACGTGGACTTCATCTTGCAATATTTCAGCTAGCTCTATACCTTATATGTATATATTATACTATATATCCAAAGGCATATAAGTTACTTTACAATCAGCCGCCTTATGTTCATTCAGTTGATCCCCTGCTGTTCCCTATTTTTTGGAAATACAATGGATGCACTCCTTTCAAGGATGCTTCTGAGAGTCTTTGCACATCACATCAATACCAGTATAAGAGTTGTATAAAGACTTGAGTAGGATTAGGCGTTAATACTTTTTTCAATTTGAATATGGCTAAAACGTTGGCAATTCTGAGGTTTAGATTTCTATTGTCTTGCACTCAATATGAACAATATTGCACTTGGCTAAGAGGAACATCATTCTAGTACTCAGAATAAGTGAATAAGTCCATCGTCATGAATGGACCGTGGTATGAATCATGTATGAAACACAATGCAAGCATCAAGCTTCCAATCACCTGATTATGAATTGCCGAGGTCGTCATTCCGTCAGTATTTCTGCTACCACCATTATCTACTACTTAATATAAATAAAATCTTACATACATATTTACTTTTTTTTTCTAAGTTCACGGGCACTTATACCGCCGACGAAATCTACGCCGCACTCATTTAAACATGGACAAAAACCAGACTACGTTTCTCCGACGCTCGACCGGTGAGGTTCAACTCACGTGTTCGTTCCCCAACAATTTTGCCAAGAACGACTAACAAAAACTCTAACAGGAGTCCCATACTCGCATTTGAATGACTCCAAACAAATGATACCACCCTAGCCAAATAATGGATCGTCGTTGTCGTCGGGTTTAGAAGTCACATAAAAGCCATTTTAGCATAACATAATATCACGCCTGTGTTTCCCTGAAGGTGTTGACAGAACAACATACATCTTTTAAATATCACCAGTTTAGAACTTGTGATGAAAAGAATAACATTTCATTTCAGATGTGTAGGTCTCTGCACTTTTCTTAATTTTATAATATTTTACGGAATGAATTTATGCAAATGATATCAAAGAGATACTATTTCATTCATGAAAATTATTCGTAATAAATTGTATGTGGAAAGATTTCATTACATGAAAGTGGAAAACACTGACACTTATAATGAACGTTTAAAATTATATTAGTAGAAACATACATGTAAAAATTACAATAGGTATTATTTAAGTTAAATTTTTTTATGTAGGTATATGTGCCCGATATATGGCAATAGGCTCACCACCTATTCCATAGTGGGACTTAAAAGTAACTGGTGAAACGTGGGAGTGATCTACATTCCTCTGCTTACCTCTTCGGGATTTACAAGCGTGACGTTACTTTTTTTTCTAAATTTTTTATTTTTATTTTATACTATGTATTAAACTATTGCCTTTTGAGTAAAAACTTAGCCATTGTAATTTGTTGACTACATAAATAATGTCATATAAACATATAAAATTAAATACTATCATAACTTTAAGTAATTAATCTAAAAGAAAGTACGAATTAATACGCCGTTCATTTATTGTAATTTTATTTGTATGTGTTTAAATAAATAAATAAACGAAGCAAGATACAAAAACCGCAGCTTAAAAGGTATAATTAAAAGCATGTGACCACCTAACGTTACACACACGCGTATTTTGTTACGTCACATCCAATTTGCACCGTGCCGCGGAAACAACAAGTGTCAAAGCTCTGTAAACGAATCGAAACGAGGTTCAAGTTTGTTATGGTTCATTCACGATCGGAGGGGGAATCAATTTACACCGTGCAGAACAATACACGTGTTTCTGGTAAAACGTAAAACGATGCACGCAACACAAGAACGTCACATTCGATTCATCGTTATAATCGATTTTATGTTACACCATGTTTCATTTGATGTCACTGCTATGATATAACATAACGTTACGCGAATATTCGGCGAAAGTGTAGGCAGAGAAGTGTAATACTCTCACTTTTCGCTATACTTCGCATAGACTAGGACCTATTGCCATACGAGTACACCGAGCACAAAACCAGACTCTGAGCCACTAATAAATTTTTTACCTAGAAATTCTAAATAAATTCTAATAAATCAAAATTTCTAATATCCTGCTTCTAATGTATGCTGCTTATATCATGAAATCAATACATAGTACAAATTATACCCTCATGATTTTTGTAGTATTGTAGTTTCAGCTTTACAAATATGACTCAGTTTTCTTACTAAATATTTGGACATTTCTTATGTTTTATAACGACGCTCGAGCTGTCTCTTGCCATAAAACAATAACAATTTAAAAATATACCTACCTGTATGAATTGTGTTAAAGTTATATTTAAATTTCGATCAAAATCTGCTCTGCAGTCCGAGCCGTCCCATTTGTAAGGACCCCAAGTGGCCAACGACACTGCCGGTAGCCGTGATCAAGTTACGAGTACCGTTGGCAGTAAGTAAAAACTAGCTGAACTGAACGCGACGCAGCGCGACCGGCTCACTCAAAACATAAAGCAACTCGAAATGAAGAATCGACTGACTTTCAATACTTTCCGTAATAACTCGAATTTAATAAAATAATGTAGTGAAAACAAAATATGTTCCAACGAACCGACTATATGTATATCTTGAATTATAAGAACATAAATAAGTCGGATCAACTTATTCATGTATAATGTTCCTTCCTAATGTAAAAATCTCTGATTGCACCTCACATGCAGTAATCATCGAGCTTAGTGTATTGAGCATTTGTACCCATACATGCAAGATTGTAGATTGCATCATATATTATCATATTTCATACAAGATCGCGTACTAATGACAAACATGAAACTACCATGTCGACTTACATGCACAGAGGGTTACTACTTCAATTCCAAGCCACGCAGATATCTGAATGATGAATTGAGTTCGGACGTTTGTATAGTAATATTTTGCGTGAACACTCACAACAAATATGCTATTGGATAATCTTACATGACCTTCAAACTGTCCACTTAAAAAAATTAGTCTTACTGTTTCTATAAATCGTTAACTTACTTTTCCCACGAAAATAATATAAAACAAATAACTGTATACAATAAAGTGGCGTGCGAATATGATTATCGGTTCACATTCATGCAAACTGACAACAAAAAGTTAAACCATTCAGTGGGAAACTAAATACTGGCAGCTGGCAGTGCTACTTATGAATGGCTGCGCCACGCTTGAGTAAGTACAGACCGATGTGTAGAAACAAGTGATGTGCAAGATAGCCGTACATCCATTGACGATGACTCGCAAAAATATCCGCGCAAAACATCACTGCAAATATACTCTATGAATGGCAAATAATTATTCCGCTAATACCGACGTTAGCGAACAAGCTGGGTTTTATCGCGTTTATGCTAATATACATAGTTTGAAATAATCTTCCTAACTTTAAGATATTACGTAGAGCATTTTTTTATTTCATTAAACAAGAATGTGCTCTTGTAGCCCATGAAATGTAGCATGTTCTGCCGTGGTGAAAAATATACCAAATTTGATATAAAAAGTGGCAATATCTAACTTAATAAGTAATATTATGATCATGTAGTAAATGAATTTCAAAAACTATGTGAACTATAAAATATTCAAAAACTACAACAAAAATGAATTCGTCATTTTTACTGTCGTTTTTAGATATTTTAATAATCATATATAAATCACAAAAACAAGTAATAAATGAACAAAAAATATTCCAGCCGGTGATGAACAAGAGAACTCGAGAACGTGTATTTATCATAGAAATGAAACAAGACAAAAAATTGCTGCTAAACGCACACCTGCTGAATCGCATTAACATCTGCCAGATGAAAGGAAATGCATCTAAGAGGGTTGAACAAAACCAGACCTGTTATTAAGGACATTCAATGCAAGCGAGGCAATAAAAGAATAATTTGATTATATAAATTTCCTGATAGATGATGAATAATCAGGAATACAAATATAAAAATCGAATAAGAATAGGGATATTTTAATTACGATTTCGACGAGTATAAGGTTAACCAAGTGTTTGTTACACAAATCGGATTAGACAATTTTCACCTTAATAATTCGTAACAATGTCAAAAGTCCAAATTATTAAAGAAGGGGTGTAAGTTTACCATCCACCCCAAGGGAACGCAAATAAAAACGATTGTGTTAAAAGACAAGGGTAAGGGCAATAACCTGTATAATTGCAACCGAAATTGGTAACTCGATCGTACGACAGTCAGAAGACTTTCAAATCCTAATACATTTCGGAGAACACGAAAATGTCTGTGACTCATTTGCCCACCTGTCGCTTTGCCTTAAATCAATAAACAAGGAAGACTTTGCAATAAAACATAAATTCAATACATGCCTAAATAACGCGTCATATAAATTATCAGAAGCATTATAAATCCAGATGTATTGTCCTCAAACATTGATCTAAGGACTAAGAGTAAAGGAAATACGATTTAAAACCTGCTCACTGATGAAGCACACAAGTATCCTGGAGAGAAATACAGCCTATGGTACTTCCTATCAAAACCGGAATAGCGACTTCAAATGAAAAGAAAAACCTTAACGATCCATTGCCGACAATGGATGAACACAAGAAGTGAGGTCTGTAACGATGCGTCGATGTACAGGAAGTCCAAGATTGCGTAACCAGCATTGAGCAATGAACGGGGGCCAATGACCGTTTATACAAACGCTATGGAGTATGGCGGTGTCGTTCAAGTTCATTTGTTTCTGGCACCACCATAGAATATATTGAGATATATAAATATGCATTTTTTAATTTATCAGCGTTAAGCTCTTGTCTTCGCAACATTACCCATTTTCATTTTCAAACACAGGGCAACGAATAGTAAGTAATATGAGAAGAAAACGAAAATACATTGTACTAATTGTCTCCACTATCGCCTTCTTTATCTTCTTGTTTTGTAACAATCGTTAAAAATCACTCTTAGATAGTAACTGCATAAAAATTGATACTCCGGTGACGATTTTTCTGGATTCATTTGCTTGTTCCCTTTGATAAGAGCAATACACATTTGTAATTTACGCATGGATTAAGAATACGCATGAAATAGAAAAACTCATTCAGTATGATATTGCTACAGTCCTGTTAAGATACAGTTTGTAGCGACTAGAGCCAATCACGATGGCTGGAACAATATCAATAATAACTATCATTATACATTTGTAAAAACTTTTTCGCTTGCAAGTGTAACGTAGTTTATAACAAAGGGAAGTACAGTATCAATAAATCCAGTTTCCACTCCTGATTTCATAAAAAAATACGATGATTTCAAAACATGGAATAAAGTTATATAGAATATACAAATATATATTTTTTGCTCAAATTAAGTGACGAAGTAGACAAAGGATAAGTTATGGATTTAAAAATCCTCGGAAATCCTCCCACGAAGTGCGAAAAGCGAAAAAAAAACGTACTTGTTATCATTGATTTTCTCATGATCGTAAAGGTTTCTTGGAAGAAAAGTGCGAGTTTATTTAATACGTTAGAGATAAAGAGAAATTCGGGTCATTAAAAGTAAAGAAACGTAAAGACATTGACAGATCGTTTGAGCACACATAGTCCATAGTCCACGCGCATCACGCGTAATGGGTGTTTACGCATTTTAAGATTTATTTATGAAATTATTCTGTCATCTAAAAATGATTTTTTATAGAATACAAATATTATTGCGTGGATTTTGATGGACATAAACATCTTAGAGCTTTCAGAGAAGGGTATATTCGAGTCATAGACAAATTTTATCTTCAAGGTCATATAAAATGAAAAAACAAAAGATTAGGCAGATATGTGTAGATTACTATAGCTGGAATTTGAGAATTTTTGGCAAATACATTTTTTACATTATGACATATTAACAACACTTCATAATACGTTTGTGTCCACGCGTCACATGCTCTGCTAACCGTTACTTAACATTGAACTACAAAGGAAACAGCGCGTGTTTTTATGACAATGCTCGCTAAAAAATATCTTTTGCAGGAATAATAATTGTCCCCGTATTTTGTAATTCGTCAATTGTTAACACGTGTTAACAATCTGTCATTGTAGCTTGTGGTCATCTAGGTCAATGTAATGCTGGAGTCTGTGTGCTCGCATTTCATATTGGCCACATAAGCGACATTAAGGGGATACTTTAAAGTACGAAGAGGTATGAACCTCACACAAATCATTATACTGTGGAGGAAAAATGTTGGAAAAGTTCTGGGCGTAAAAGTTTAAACTGCGAAACATCCGAGACTGAACAGAACAGATGGTCCAGCTGCTTGGTAACAATAGCACAATATCTTTTTTTGTATTCGCTATAAATTTTGTATTCACTGCTCGTCATTGCATCTAATGTTTTACAGAAGCCGTACCTTAAAAATCATTCATCTTCCAGTCGAAGTTTAAATAGAACCTGTCGAGTTACAAACTCCTTTCCAATATCTTACTTTCCAGTCGCTAAATATCTTTAAATTCCATGGGATTTACCTACTTCCTCCCACTTAACACAATAATTCTTAAATATAAACCGCCTTAGTGTGATTAAATATTTAATTGGTAGGTACCCATATTAAATATATTTATCGCCTAATTAAACAATTCATTAGAGTCACAAGTTAATTAAGTGCACAAATAATAAGTGGCAGTATTGAGGTTAGATATTTCTGGAATAATCCATTTAACCGCGTTCATTCCGGGTTTAACAAAGGAGAAGAAAATTTTCGGACTGTAATGCATATAACATCTGATGATAATATATGTATGTATATAATTATGATGATATATGTAATTAAAACATTCATAAAATCCATTATAGTATTCTTTAGTACGAATTGAAATTTAAGGAATTACTGTTGTTTTGGATAATAAAATATTGTACGAACACCATATCAATGTATCATGGCATAAAAATGATACAAATGCACAATGCAACGTGAATTATTTTTATTACAATTCACATGCAGGAATCGGCTGAATGGGACCGTAGTGCCGTCAACCATCAAGTCGCGTACGTATTACTGAGGCGACTCACGCCTAGCAGATTCCCAGAGGTCAATTTGTATTCCGTGGTGTACGCCGATTGTGAAGCTCGTCGTCCCTTTCGATCCTTCTATGGAAGAAAAGGATAGGCAGGAGCAACGGATGTCAGAAATTCCATGTCCCAGGATGGGGGATGTGCAGTTTAGATATTTTTGCTATATAAGCTTTTGAAAAAATTTGCAAAAAAATGTTATTAAAAATAATGGCAAAACAATAAATTTACGTAATCCAAGACAATACCTGATAATCTAAAGCATGAAAGAATAGTACCATAAACAATTGACGTCGGCGTATTGTTGTACTAGATATTACAAACAAAACAGACATACATATTTTGGGTATGGGTAAAACAATACTAAGCATTAAGGGTTATGGCAGTAGATGATTAATCCGCTTTCATGAACATTCCTGGCTTTGAAACTTTCCCGGAACAAACTACAACGGAACTGAAACGTTGCTGTAAATTTCGTTAAGAACTTAAGTGACATTGTTAAATGTACTTTATATGTCTAGGTACTCACACCTAAGAGTTCTCAGCCAAGTGGAATTTATTCCCCTTTGATGTACATACATATACATTCGATATCATCAGTAAAACTTAGTTATGAAATCAAGGACGGTTTCAAAGATTGACATAATTGTGTTACACTGCAAACAGGTTGTTAGTTAAAACTTAATTTTCAAATTTCCAAAACCATTAAAAATTGGGAACTATACATTGCTTTTAGGAATGACATCGTTGACTTATTTTCTTTATTTCTATAACGCCTTGATTATTAGGCCTTCACACAGGTAATTTAGTAATATTTTTAATAGAATTAAACTCCAATATTTTTATCGCCCTACGTAAGTAAATATTCTATAAGAGCACAAAGTAATTTAATTTCATTCTAACAAAAATGGATCATTTATCTGAGTAACTCATATATATTTTACTGTTATATGTTTCGTAAGTGTATATATGTACATATAGATCGACCTCGCTGCAATCAGCGGAAGCTCATTAAAAAAGACCTCGCATAGGTCCGAAACTAGTCGAGACATCAGAATACTGTTTGGAATAAAAAAAATATTAAAATATTACTTAAGTAATTTACATACATTAGGTACCTACTTTAGTTTCAAAACAATTCCATAACCTTGTATAAAAATTAATACGTCACATTGTTCATGTCTTGTCTACAGATCAGCTTTCTGTTATATACATTGAATGCTTATAATGTTTACTGAATAGCTTAAGTTTTAGTATGTCATTCAGCTTTTCCGAATTGAATCACAGAGTGGCCACAAATCATAGGTAGATTAATTGTTTAGAAACAGTTTAATATTGGTCATAACAATGGTATTCTTAAACGCTCATAACAACCTAAACAGTATAAGACCAGCTGCAGAATCAGTCGAAGAACCAACGCTTTTTGTGACTAAGTAAAACATCCAAGAAAAAGAAATTTATCTACGGAAACTTTCTAAAACATCTGTTAGTAAAAAGAAGTGTCTCTCTTTGTGGATATTTCACGTTTCACTGGTAGATTAGAAATTAATGTACCGGAAAATAGATTTTCCATTATTGATAATCTATACAAAGACCTAAAGAAAATCATAATAATTACATATTTTGAATTAAGTTTAAACCTAACATAAAAAAATGGCTTAAAATTACCTGATGTACACAAAGTTTGGTCATGTGAAGAGTTATTAATAATAAATATATTGAATGTAAATTGTACCAATCAATGTATGTATTTTTTGTGTTGCATATAAGAATCTCCCATTTGAAAATAATGTGTTCAAAATGAAACGTCTAATTACGGTAATTTCTAAGGCACTTGCTAAAGATGACTTTTAAATTGGCTTGAACAGACAACAGTATAAGAAGCAAACGATTCTACAGATGAATTTAAATTTGATTACATTTGATAAATCTTGTATACAGAAAAATTAAAGCTTCCAACTCACTTTTTCATGCCTGATTAGGTAGCTGATGATGACATCCTTCTTCTTCTCCTTCTCCTCGGCGTGACAGACGCCGATGTTGAGGCCCATGACGATAGTACGCAGCAGGCCACCTTCGAAAGCATCCCATAGATACTTGGGCGTGTAGCACATTATAGCCTAAGGAAGATAAAAGTTGTTCAAAAAAATGTAAAAAACATATTCTGCTAGTGGCTCTGCTAGAGGTTTTAAATTGATAATAAAAAGTATAAAATTCAATTAAATTTAGGGAAAGATCTATAAACGAAAGTCAGGACGAAACGTTTTTAAAGTTATGAATGTGAGGGAAATTTGCAAAACAAATCTACGATTGTACTTAATACGAAATATTTAACATGCTATCAATAGTATAAATGATAACGTCGTAAAATATCGAAATCCATCATACTTAAATTGCCATTGATTCCAAATAAGGTATCGACTGAGAATGAGGTTATCAACTTTACAGTTCAATATAACCATTTATAGTAGTACAGATCCAATTTTCCACCTCACTACAAGCGACCATACTGGCCACCGTTAACCTACATATAGAATTAGTCGCATACATAAAAATATTGAGAGGACTCAATCGTGGAAAAAGTGTACATTTTCTGAGCATATAAATTTTAAATGTTAAATTGAACGACTTATAAACTTAATTACACCATCTTGGTATACTTATTGCATATAATAAAGCTATTGTATTTTAAATTAATGTTTCCATAAGGCTCAATGGGTCAGGTGCTGGTTAGCAAGTTAACACATCCAAAAGCATTATAGAGGACGGTACGTCTGGCCAGTCGCTAAGTTCAGTACCGTTATGGTACACGGCACGAATGCCGAATGTTGACACTTGAGTACGCTAAAATGTATCAAGAAGTCGTGATTACGTTATTAGCACACTGAGTTACTCGTTAAAGGAAAATGGTATAGACTTTAGCACTTTAGCACAGTCACTCCAATGTTAGATGATGAATTTTTTTTAAAAATTAACGTTGATCCGTGTGGTAATCCGTGTTTTCAGTAAATTTAGCTACAACATTGTGTACAATCCAATAATAGAAATAAAACTGGAGCTACTTTAAAAGCCATATTTAAGGGTAGAGTATGGTTTGTATTGTATTGTATTGTAGAGATTAAATTTACCTAAATCTTAGTACAAAAAAAAAACCTAAAAAGTCAGTATTTGTGATGTTATATGTAAATGAAATAACTATAGCACTGCCTCGTTGCTCGTGTCTGGAGGTTGTGGGTTCAAATCCTGGATCGGGCACTACCGAATTTTTCTAATTTAGATTTTCTAGTTGTCAAGTCTGGAAATAGGCCCCGTATATGGCAACAGGCTCACTCACCACCTATTCCATAGTGGGTCGTAAACGTAACACTCGTCTGCCTACCTCTTGAGGGATTAGAGGCGTGATGTTACGTTACTTTAGCAAAATTGCTTCAAGACTACGTTAAGTGCTAAGAAGCTTGTACCCATGGACGTCATCAGCCACCCTCAACTAAACCTCATTTTGAATAAGACGACGTATGCCTTGAAAGAAAACTAGCAAATAGCAGATTACAGCAGTATATTTAGGCTTTGCGACCGTTCTGTGAGAGAGCTACCACAAGAATCTAAGTTGACATATATTCGTATTTCAAACAGAGTTTTTTCTACTTTTTACACATTCTATTTTTGGTTTACAAAAAAGTTTTAATATCCAACATGCCTCAGAAGCAAACACCGAATATGTAGTTGGAACAAAGCGTGTGCTTATGTTTTGTATATAAATTCATTATATTCTCATTCAATTAAAACATATTCATTATCAAACGCAAAAGATGTCATACGCTATCTAACTCACTAATTAGTGCTTATAATAATAAAATTACTCAAAAAATATACTCGTGACTCCGAATAATTACGGTACACGGAGGTTAAATATTTTCAGCGTTAGAGCAGTGAAATTTAGTGAAAAAATATTACAATAGTAGTAGCTTCTCAGCAAATAACAATACGCTGATATCTTTCTATTATAATAAATTATACTACAAAGACCATTTTATTGAAGTATTCCCTTTCACTTTGTTAACCATCCACAAGTGCAAACAACGTAACAGAAAATATGGATTCATTTTGTCATGATACGTTAACTTTAACCTTAAATCCGTTAGCATATCACAAGGAAATATATTGGGTACAAAAGTTTTCTGTTAACACGTGACACAAAGGAATCGCATTTTAATTTTTTGTTACAAAACTGAAAATGGTTATTCGGATGAGTTGATCTTAAAGAATAACGATAGTGTAAAGACACGCAGAATGACAAAGAGTAATGTAATCCCGTGTGAGATTACTTACAGAGACAAAATAACTAACGAATGTCATGGTAGTGTGCGAGTACCATGAAATAATGTAACTGTAAATAATGTTATAATACACAATAACAAATATTTGCAAAGTCTGTCCGTATTCACAAAAATTCTTTTAACGGTATTTTTTACGTTTTAGAGCACTCATGGTAACTGTACAAATGTGACATTTGAAAAGAATTGAAGTCTACATGAATCTTGTTTCCTTTGCATACTAGTGAGAGGTCAGATTCTGTCATTGTTCTGATTTGCCTCTTATGTCTCTACGCTTAATTAGAACAAACGAATCATAACGAGTAATCATTTTACAGTCGCAATTTATATTAATGGATTTTGTCAATTTACTCAATGTGTGGAAATTAATGAGTCACATAGATAGATTCAATTGTATAGAATCGATGAATCATGCTGCATACGGATCAGATTCAAACGATACAATAAAATCTATATAAAGCAAGTGACGAAAAGTAAATTTAAAAGGTAGGTATCATAAAACGAAGATGTCTTATGTATCATAAACGAAGATGTTTTAGTCCTATATTATTTATTTTATGTATTTATTCTACACACTTCAGCCTATCTCTTAGAGGATTACAAGCGTGATGTTACTTTTCTTTCTTATTCATAATACACGAAATAGCAAAACACCAGGATATTATCATACTGATAACTACAAATATGGATAACAAAATGAACTATGACAATGCGAACATGGAAATTTCTTATAAGACTCTGGGATTTACATTAATAAAAAATAAGGTATAGACAGAACAATAATTAATACAAGAAAATCAAAACTGTGTTTAGGATACTTATTTATTTAAATGGCACACCAACAGCTTATGAGCTGGCTTTACAATTTACAATACAAAAATAACGTAATATAACGTAACGTCCCCACACCCCTAAATCCCCGAAGAGGTGGAGAAATGTAGAACACTCCCACGTTTCACTAGTTATGTTTACGTCCCACTATGGAATAGGTGATCAGCCTATTTCCATACACCAAGCACATTTCCAGACTCCGAGCCACTACTAGAAAATCTAAATTAGAAAACACCAAAAGTGCCCGACTCGCGATTTGAACCCGGGAACTCCCGCACTTGTAAACAACATGACCAAAGAAGTAGTCACATTAATACAATTATAGCGTGTTAATGATCTTTAATAATATCATATATTATAAGAAAACACTTTCAATTGTAACAAAAGATACCTCTTAAAATAATTGCTTCGTTACACAAGCAAGAAGACAACATTCACATGCCGATAGCTCGTTTAATAACAAAAACTCAGTCCGAGCCCGTGGTCCACATGTTGCTGACAATAATCGTACAAAAATCACGGCGATCGGCTTTATAAACGCCGCGTATGTAAATATTTGTACAACACGTCTCAAATAATGCTATGCTTGAATCAACGGAACCTTATTGCGATGCCGAACGAAGTCAGAATACCAGAATCCATACATATGCGATGATGTTTTGAAGAACAGCGAATGAATAGTTCCATGAATTGATGTATGAACACGATTGTAAAATAACATCGCTTGAGATAGAGATTATTACAATGGGAATGTTACTGAACATAATATACGTGTAAGTTCATAGAACAATTATAAATGTAAATGAGAATATACATACATACACTAATGAATCGTTACCAACGTAACGTGTACTATAAGTGATCTAAAATTTCAACATAATTAGCGTGCAAAGCAACAATAGTAAATCAAATAGATCGAAAAATAGACAGCAGCATAGGCGGCGCGAGAAGCCGTGATCTGCAATCCCCAACCCGCATGCCCAGCGTGGGGATTATGGGTAAAAATATCTGCGATGAGGTTTGTGAGTGGACTTACGCTGATGATGATGATAATTAAAACATTACCAACCTGGAAGAACAGCACGAAGCACACCCACTGGTAGTACGTGTAATATTTCTTCTCTTGCGAACTATCGTATTCGTTCATGACGCCCGGATGCGCCACGTCCCTTCCTACCTGAAACAATTTACAATGATAAGCTATTGACATTACTTTATTTTACTGAAATCGTATAACGGTTTAACTTAGGTGCAGTTTTTCTTATCTTGTTTGTTAATGTAACAAATAGTTGAGATTAACGGTGACCGTGTGATATAAAGCGATCATGTAAGTTTTGGAACTTTTTGGAAATATATTCTCAAATACACACTGATTGGTATAAATGCGAACTCAAATGGTACACTACACACTCAATGCCCAATTCAATCGAAGTATTTATGTATTCAATATTTAATTTAAAATCCCCTGCGTCTTTCCCGAGATCCGTGTGCACAAACGAAGAGACAGACAAACTCGGTCAGGGGACTATATTATAAATTGTTTAGTGATTGATTTGCCACATTCGAACGCAGGGGTAGTTACGAAGGGGTGCGCTGGTGACGAAAATGGAGGCGATTTTAATAATTGCTAAGTGCTTTTAAACCACTCCTCCTGCATTATTTTTTACAGCTAGTCTATTTATACATATGTACTGCTAACGACGAAAAATTCTAATTCATATAATATACATTTATATTTCTATTGTATTCATTCTCCTTCAAGTTTTTTTATACCATTATCTTGACTTATGTATCCTTTTTAAGGTTTATATTTTTCTTGTAACATGTATCAAATAATTGAAACATTAATCGGAATATTGTTTTATTTCATTTGAATGAATTCTAAAGCCTTGACATTTTTAAACTGGACTTGTTTGTCTTTACGTAAACATCTAGGAATTAACAACCTATATATAACAATTCAGGATACAGAACATAACTATTGTAATTCATAATATCAATATTCAGTTAATAAAGGAGCATTAAATTATACAGCTTAATATAATTTTATTATTTAACATTCACTGAATGTAGTCTCTTTCCAAATTAACATTTGAAACTTGATGGAAATAAATAAAAAAAACATAAAAAATAAATAAAAAAATAAAAAATTAACAAGGTTGAAAAGCGATAAAAAGAATTGTAGAAATGATAAAATAAAAAGTAAATATCATATTCGATCAAGTTAATAAGAAGTATTTTTTAATATTACAACGTTGCCAGATAGAGCAGACAAACTCGTAGGTCGTGTTATTTCGTCACACATACGCGAGTGTGACGTGTCTCTACGTAGCGAGGACGCCCACAGATGTAATTAATCACGTGTGGAATAATTCATAGAGCAGATCCTAACAGGACATTACTCACCGTATTTCCGTAATCTGTACCTACACACTTTACGGATGGCATGAATGTTTTTAACGCACTCGTTTCGTGAGAAAGGAAAACGGATTTACGAACAGGATAACTTGTTTTATTTATCATTTTATTATAATGCATTGTATTGTTGGTCCATTCGGTCCATTCGTTTGCTAAAGTAACCGCTGAGCTGGTGGTTATCACCCATGATAAATATACCTGTGACGAGCACTAGTTTTTGTTCCATGTCTGGGTGTAAGATTATGTGATTGCAATTCTATATAAATAAATGATTTTTTACTTTTGACTATATACATAGATGTGTTTTTTTTTTAATTTATACTTGTACTGTTTAATAAAAATATAACGTAACATCACGGCTGTAATTCCTGAAGAGGTAATGCAGATGAGTGTTATACAATCTCACGTTTCACCAGATCCGTTACACGTTCCACCAGAGAATAAGGGTTGAGCTTATTGCCACACACTGGGCACATATCCGGACTCAGTCACTACTAGAAATTACAAGTTAGAAAAACTCAGTAGTACTCGACCCGGTGATCGAACCCAGAGCCACTCAATCAGCAGTCACGATTGTAACCATTCGACTAACGCGGCAATCAATAATAATAATAATAATAATAACTTGTTATGTATTTAGTTATTTATTAATTGTCTGGTTACCATAGTACAGTCTGTTTAGTTTGGGGTCAGGTGGCCTGTGCGAAGTTCTCCCAGGATAATTATTAATATTCAATTTCACATGTATTGATTATATGTACTTATTTATTATAACTTCATATATTTATTTATGCATATGGTAATCATTAATACACAATAATTTTATTTATAATCATGATTCTATGATAATAGCTTCATTATTCGATTAACTTGCTGTGCGTAGTTAACAATAGTGATCTCGATTTCGTTCGAACACAAATTCTAGAACTTTCACTTAAGAGATTTATCTATACACAAATAACGCTTTCTAAACGTGGCTCAGTACATTAAATCATTCACCTTTTTATAAGCGTCAAGCTATTATATCATTTCCGCCTCTACAATCTTAACAGATGATTTTAAAATAATGAAGGATATTACGAAAATAATTCACACGCTAAATGTACACATTGTCTACTACTTTATCAAAACATAAAATATTTCTAGTTTTTCCTACGAATAGACATCAAAAATGTTGAACTTTTGTCATCGCGACGTTACAATGATTTGACTTATATATTTAATTTTATCATCATTACCATGATCATCATCGTCATGAATATTACCATTCACATTAAAAAACCATTTACCATTCTACTGTGCGATGTTCCTCTCAGCACAAGGATTTAGGCTACATTGTTCCATACTGTCCAAAACCACCGTATATTATCAAAGTGTACGTATATATTTTTTAAATTAGCTTTATCCTTTGCTAGCAAAATTAAACGACTCGCATATAACGTAATGCTAAATTGTAAAAAAAATAACACTTGGATAAGCGGTACACTACTATTTCTTAAAATTAATGGCAAAGCCTCCCACGTCACGCCTAGGTCTTTCTCGTTTTGTTAGTAGATTCAAGACTAGTACAGTATAGCAATACGTCAACACATTGCTTCTAGAACATTCAGCTGAGGTTAATAATTTTATTAGTTTCCACCGCTGTAATGTAAGCCATACGTACATTGATTTAAAATATGATATTAGGCGTAACTCTTAAAAGGATTTAAATGTATACCTTTTGTTTGTTCACAGGGGAAACTTTCAATAGGTACCCACCCGCCACCATTTTTTTATCTAGGGTGAAACCTTCAAAAGGTACGCGATATCCTGGGAGAGATACCGTACCGGGTTATGTGGGATTACCCCCTCGGTGGCCTTCATCTACACCGGTGCCCTCCTGGTGCGGCGCCTTTCCTGGTCCAACACAGAGAGAGACTTATGTCTCCTCCCGTGCCTGCCGGTTTGTGGCCAACACATTGTTACAACGATGTGTGGCCACTTTTATCGCACTAAAACCCCTCGGTAACCACTTGCTGTATCTATACGCTAAATTACGAGATGGAAAATATCAATTACTTCGTTGAGTGAATTCAATTCTGAATAATGAAATTTAAATATATTATACGGTACATCGGTTCAATTGGGTTGATTAAAGTTTTCATATCAATCATATTTTGACCTTTATTGTAATAAGTCACCAAGTTTTGCCTCGGCTTCTAGTGAAAACTGTTTTATTACTCACACTACTTTCCTTTTAAACAATGTTCGTTAAAGGGAAATGGCACTGGAAATTAATACTGATATTGCGACACATCATCCATCCACAATAATTGGTCGCCAACGCTAAAATTATGTAATATTCATTTATATATAACAGCCTTTGTTAATTTGCAAACTAGTCTAATCAATTTGTTAAGATTTTCTAAGTTTCTCCCAGAATATAGCTCTGAATGGTTTGTTAAGAGACATGAACGGAAACTTTCTGATCTCCTTAAAAAACTTAGTAGAACAGATATCTTCTATATGGCAATGTGAGTTTGTCGAGTATATGACCCGCCTAGGATCAAGTACCACAGACAAGTGCAGATCTTGCAAAGAGAACAAAGAAAAGAAAAAAATTAATTCTTGTTACGTGGTGATACCAAACGCGATCTTCGTCTTTGTAAACATGAAATATCGGGTAAATAAAACTAAGCAAATCGCTATAAATAAAATTGTGGCCTTTTTCAAGGCGATAGAATTGTATGGCAGATTGTTATTAACGGCCGTTGAAACCAACATCCTC
>DWDV01000344.1:0-17702 GCA_018245615.1 Mimoniades ocyalus | reverse complement strand
ACCAGCCAGTCGCTGGACCGCCGCAAGCTGCACCTCCCGCAGGTCACCTTCTCCAAGGAGGTCGGTAACGGCATCATAGTGTAGTTTGGCTCGTAGTTTCGGATTGCGGAATTTTGAGGTCACTGGGTCGTGATAGATTTTAGTGTAATAATGGAGAAAGTTGTCGACATGTACGTCTTGTACTCGTTAATAATATTCGAGAAGAGAACAGATATTTAACAGTTGAAATATAGGTACATATGATAATATACACATATAATGTACAAGAAATTACAAAACATCGCATGCATTTCCGTGCTTAAAAATATTATGTTAAAATAATTCATTAAACATTTATTATAAATTTCAATAGGTATCTAAGCGAAACATCTATAATATATATAAACTTCATAAAACATCATTATCTTCAAACTAAAGTTGGATGAATCATGCTCCGCGGCGGCTGAGGTTCGTTCAGCGATGCGTTGCCAATCTTGACGCCAATCCAATTACACCTTAATATCGCAACAACCTCATTCACCTCACGCCGTTATATCGACGAGTATTAGATTTTCTATCGCGTTAATTTTTTAAAGTGTTTTTACCATACATCGTAAATGACATAACATAACATGCATAGAAAATTATTTAAAAAAACGTGTATGTGTGTACTTATGTACGCACATAAGAAGTTTTACTTTTTTGTCGTAACAAGATCAAAATATTTCTAAAGATTTTATCCTTCGCGTTATCCTGTTTGTAGAGAAAACGACACTAATAATAAAAAAAAGGTATTTAATATATTATAAGAAAGTTTTATTATAACGCATTATCTAGTTAAATACATTTTATTTCAATATAAAAAAAAACTAAAATGTTGAGTAGCTAATTTCATGGTGCTGGTTTTTCGTGGCGATGAGCGCGCGCATCGTAAAAATTTACCCATTTTTCCCTAACGCGCCAAAAAAAGTATAACTTCAAAAATACTATCAGAGACTTATACGTGACTATATCTTTATACGTTCATTGAAATCGTTTTCTTTCAATGTTTTCGCCCTCATATCGTATTAATATAGTTTAGTCTCATATGACTTTAGTCGGTGACATTGTCTATTTGAAACTTTACTCATAATGATTGTTAATCAACAAGACAACGGTCTTGAACGTACTTGAAGGTTGATTTAACGCACACTTTTAATTACGAATTTTAATATTTACGAAAACTTTCTTCACCAACACAAAATCTATTTACATCCAGCGACAATTCGAATTAAATTCGTACTAGTCATCTGTTGCAAAATTATTGGAGTGAAATATTATTCGAAATGGAAATTCTAAATTTTAACGGAAAGTGGTGCTAGCGTAGACCTAGTTGAATCGTCATAGATTTAATATAAGTAGAAGTGACACTTTTGTACTTTATTTGTGTGTGTATTTTTTTATTAATTATTTCTAAGTAAAATCTGTTACAATTATGTACGGTTTTACTTTGTATTTTATTGTTATTTATTTTATACACTTGGAGAATTGTAGAGAATATGTTCTTCTTATTACATTCCACTATCGAAATAACAAAGTTTGCTCTTTATTTTATATCTTCGCTTGTAGTTGTACAGAGGTTTTAATATCGTTTGTAGAAATAAGAGTTTTGTTTCACAACTGAGAATTGTGCTCACGTCCTTCCGAGAATTGGCGTGAGAGGAAAATTCGGACATACAATTCTTTGTTTTCTAATTTGTCATTATCATAAAATGCTTTCAACGGGGAATCGTTACGTTTAAGAACAATGTGTTTGTTAATTTATTTTGTTGTTTTTTTTTTATTTATTCATTTATATTAACTGGTCGTGTGTTATCATCGTATTAGTGTAGTCGTCGAGAAATATTTTTTCTTTCTTTGTGTTTTTTTGTGTTAATCGTTTCTATTATTTTACGAGCACAATTTTAATTATTGTATCATAATTTAATTTATATTTCTGTCATAAAAATTTAGGTTCCTGTTATCATTATTTCGTTTCATTCTTAATTTATGTTTCTTAATTTTAAGCGCAAATAAATTTATTGCTTTAATTTTTTTGTGTTTATTTTGTACTACTACCACTGCCAGAACCACTACCACAATCCTCACATCATTTCTCAAGTTAATTTAATTTAAAGATAAAAACCTATATCTTAAACATATATGTAATTAGTTTTTCAATTAAGTTACAAAAAGAAAAAGTTCTTTTAAAATTTTGATATAAGTTCATTTAAGTTATAGAAAATACTTTTTATTCTACTTTGGTAAATTATAAGTTAACTCATATTACTTTTCTTGCACGAATACATAATTTATTATGAGAGACTTTGATGCGTCTAAGCAAGCTATATTGTTTGAAACTTAAGTAAATCTGTCAGTGTGCAGGTTGCACAGTAAAAATAAATCACTTGAATCCATACTACTACATCAGTTTATTTAAAAAACCATAGCATAATTCCGTATGAAAATTCAAGTGCCAAAGTCACATTGGACTTCACTGAATGTAACAATTGTCATTCTATTACATTTTCTTTCGACTTAGCTCACAGTGCGATAAACTTATGGAGTGTACATACATAAATATTGTCACGCCTATTCCCCATAGGGGTAGGCAAAAAAGAATTTACACACGTTACGGTCTTAGCACACTGGTTTCGCCTCCACTACATCAATTAAACCGTCACTCATACTGGTGTATAGAAATGACTTTTAAGCTGGCCTTCTTGTAAAATGTTTTCGGTTTGATCCAAGTACGTACGCCTAGGTTTAGCTTTAAATAAATGAATGTATGGGATGTATAAAGCCCATAAAGGCAATAATTTGCGACAACATGATTTTCCGTTTATTAATTGTATGAATGTATGTATGTATCATAAATGTGCCGTACAAAATACTGTAGATACCATATTAAGAAATAGAAATTTAGAATTTGAATACTTCATAGTTTCTGATGATCTCGTCGCTCTCACACATCCATGAATTTATTAGTTTATCGTGTTTGTGTTTTTAGTCAAATATCCCTAATTCATACAAAGTTATATATTGCATATTCGTATAAGAGATACTGGTTAAAAATTTCAAGATACAAGTATACTTTTAACATGTATTGATAATTTCATGCAAAAGTTTATTTATGTTTTCTAATTTTGGTACATGAAAATTGAAATCAATCATTATAATAAATTATAACCTAATAAATATAATAAATAAAAATTATTAGATAGAACAGGTACTGGTTAGAAATAATTAATAACATGTAAAATAAATTAATTTAAAATAAAATTACATCGTCGACAGGAGCAACAGGTAAATGGAGGTAACTGCTACGTACAAGGCCTATTTGTAATTAGGAAAACCCTAGAAAGTTTTTCACTAAGTTTTTATTTCCCAAAGTACCGCACAGCAGTTCCACAAAATATTTATCCAATTGTAAGCATAGGTATAAACTACCTACGTTCCCTCAGAAATACGTTTCAAGAAGGCTCTGGGTAATTGTGGTAATTTTACAGTCAGAATTACGAATACTTCAAACCATAATTATGTTTTATGATCATTGTAGCTACTCATTTAGTTGAGGGGTTCTAATGATTCTTACAATACCATATTTTCTACTCTATAAATTAAATTGTAGTATTCACAAGTGGTAGCGTTTACAGCTGCTTTGGTATATACAATAAAAATAAATTTATTTATTTATCTTTCCCCAAAATATGTTAAATAAAATCAAAGTAGGATGTTATGATTGAACCTTTCTTCGTGAGAAGCTAATGTCTGAATTAGATTATCCAGTACCCGAAGCAAAAATTGTCATTCAGTTACTAATGTAGACAGACTAAACATACCCACTTCTTAAAAGCAAAAATTCACACACACTGTGAAAACGTTGGTTAATCCGTCCACAGATACCTGGCCTATCCACGGATGGTAGGAAACGCTCGCTCCTGGCCGTAGTGGCTCGGGAGCAGCACTATACCACCTGCCTCCAGTTTGGACTCGTCAGATTCGTGTCACCGTTGGCAGAACGAGCGGACCTCATCGCTCCCAGTGACCACCAACTCCTTTTCCAAAATATTGAAGAGGTATGTCTATTAAAATATAATCATCATCAGCTAATTTATTGCTCCACTATACACGTGTCTTCTCTCGGAGTCAGAAGGACCTTGGTCAGAGGGAATAGTAATAATCTACCATAAAGATATATCTATATTTCCATGTAATAAAAATGTGTAATTTTTTTCTTAGATCTTTAGGTTATCAGAGGAAGTCTTAGATCAAGTGGTGCAAGATGACGGAGAGATCCAGACTTCGACGGTGGTCGCGGTATACTTACAGAAGACGCCTGTGTTCCTTAGCCTATATAAGAAATATTGTCTAGGATTAAAGAGAGCTGACTGTGTTTTGGTAAGATTGAAATACCTGAATTCGAACTTCAAATCTACTACTTTTAAATTCTGTAAATTGATAGTAAATTATCTGACAAAATGAAAAAGTTATTTACCTAAAAAAAGTTGTAAATGGTAGGGAGTTACGAATACCTTACTAACCTTTAATAACATGATAATGACAATTTACTATAACGGTACGTACTTCTCATTTCTCTGCTCATATTTGCATTATTGCGTTGAGTTAATCATTGAACGAATATAACAGATTACAATGTTGTTAAGAATGTTAGCTGATCCAACTGAATAAAAAAACCAAGGCTAAAAAGACCATAAATTCAGTTTATTCTAAAAATATATCTTTTGATTTCCAGGTCAAAAAGTCAAAAGACCCAAGCGGCGCTTTCTCACGCTTCTGTACAAGCCCACCAATACCCCGAAGAAGACCAGATATTACTTCATTGGTACACAAGCCTTTGGAGCAGTTCAGGGAGCTTCTAAGGCTCATGAGGGCAGCGGCAGCATCTAATGGAGCTGGACCTTATGAGCAGCTGGAGAAAAAACAACTGCAAGTTATTGTGGATCAGTTACAGGTAATTCGGCATTTTCTTTTTTCATTATCTTCTAGGTTTCTTGTTTACGTACCTTTCTTATTAAGCTGATATGAATAAGTAAAAAATTAATTCATAATAAATATTTCAGATTGGATACCAAGATGTGACAGCTGGTTCAGGTCTGATGGGTCTTGCTGGAGACGGGAAGCCCCTGTTGTCTGTAGCGGACCTGGAAAGTAGACTCGTGTTCACTAGGTGTAAGGTAATGATTAAACGTTTAATATAATCACTATTTTCTACTCCTGCTGATTATGAAATCAATATTTGTATATTAGACGACATCAAAATTTATGATCAACACCAAAACATTACTTTGATTCTCATCCTTTTCGAAATATTCATATGTGACAGTAACAATAAATGCTTTGCTTTTAGCCATTTGTTTTAAGTACGGCCGGAAGACAGTGGATCTTCGGTGGCGAGCTTTCTAGGGTAGAAGGTCGAGCAATTCGACCATACTGGGCACTGCTTTTCTCGGATTTGCTGCTGTTTGCAACGGTGTCCAGAGACCGAGTCCTTTTTGTCACGGAGGAACCAGTCGCTTTGGGCACTGTTTCAGAAGCACAATTTAATATTAGAAAAAAAGGTAAATAACAATAATAAAACTTAGCTAATATCTCTATCATATAATCAATATACTCGTAGATCTTATTTCTGTTGAATAATGTTACTCGTACATATAATAACATATGCCTTACTCGTTGTTCTAATTTCTCTTTTTGTCTATAAAAATCAGCATTAATTATATATTTCTTGATTAATTTACAGCAACAGAATTCCGGCTAATACTAGGGCGTGCAGGTGGTGAAAGTCCACTTGTGTCGTGTGCTCCGCGTACTCCGGGACGGTCTCGACCGATCGTTTTACGTGCACCGTCCATTGACTTGAAGGCAGTGTGGCAAAGCTTACTCCAGAGACAAATGTAAGTTCAATGTGACACCTAGGGTGTGCAAATGTTTTTAGATTCGATATTAATCCAACAATTTAAAATTTGACTAAAGTTATTCGTTATTTATGGCAATATATAAAAAGTTAATATGAAGATCCATTCTTCACTACATTGATTATTTTCTATTTCAGATATAGAGCTCATACAATGTCTGGAACGCCGCTTGGTTCACCGCTGGATTCACCTGATCCACAACTTACATTCTCTTTGGCAACTTTGGATTCTCAGCAACGCCAGGTATCTGGGTCCAGCCTCCAGCGACACTCAAGCCTAGCTCTTTTACCGGCTAGTTCTTATCGTTCACACCTCAACATGCTCGTTGAGGAACGACCTGAGAAAGAAGTCAGGGTCAGCTTCGATGTCCCGCCTATTTCTGATTCCCCCGTACCTCAACCTGTAAGAGGCCCTCTCAGTGCCATATGGAGAACCGCTCCCACTCCCGAAACACCATCAGCAAATCTTTCTCCAGCCGATTCTCAAACATTTTCCTCGCATTTCGTTTCGACGTCTAGTATCGAGAAGAATGAGGAACGAGCAACTTCTCCTAGTGCTCAACTCACACCAGATGGTTGTGAAGATTACTCAGAAGCCTCTCCTTGTCGATGGGAATCATTTGAAGCTGATTTAGCCCTCGCAGATTTAGATGTTGATCCTTCTTACAAGCACGCAGTCGAGGAGTGTATTTTTTTGCCCGATGACCCTCTGCTGCCACGTATTGTTTTACCCGAACGACCGACTCCTCCGGCCTACTTAGAACTTTGATCCGCGGATTCAGATCCAGAGATAGCAGAATGTAGGTATCCAGGGATTTTTGCAAAGGATCTGATAAAAGATGCTCCTGAATTTTACAAATTACAGAATTATTCAATTACTTGATTGTAGCCCAGATATTTTACACATTTTCTGTGAACTCCTTGAGAAATTGGCGTAGCTTTTGACGCCCAAATGTTTGACCATAAAAAGGCGAGGATAAATTTTATTGGATTGTTAAAAATATGCTTATAGACGCGATTAAGGTTGTGGTAGAAAAATTTTGAGAGAAATATTTTGGAACATTAACAGTATTCAGAAATTTTCGGTATTTTAATTATTGTAGATCAACTTAGGAATAAGTGCGATGCCCGTGATGAAGCAAATCTGGGTACTAAGGAAATGAATTTTACAGAACTGAAAATTAATTAATGTTAGTGTAATTCGCTTACTCAAACGTGTATTGCCAATGTTATACAATTTAATGTAATAGAATTCTGTGTCAAAGTTGTAACTATAGGGTACCAAGATGTTGTCGATATTTGTATGATTCCAAAGTTATTAGGTATTTTCAATTATGTCGTTGCTTCTCAAGTCTTCCGTCCTTTCCTTATGGTTCTCTTTATTTTGGGGATCTGCACGGCACTCAACGTTTTAATTCACCTGCTTTCCGTTCAACTCGGTAATACTAAGATTACAACAATTTTTTCGAATAAACCAACTTTATTAGAAATATTTGAAATAACTATTTGAAATATTTAAGTAATTTTATGAAATGATCTAAATGTACAGACCCTAAAATCTTTTTATCTGTACATAGCCTTACAAATGTTTGTACAGGTCATGTGGATATTTGGCGAACATTCGCGATATCTCTCTCATATAAATCATCCTAGATTTTCTCTTGATCATCTTTGATTTTCATACCGCTTGTTGTTTTAAACTTTCGTGCACTTGTTGTGATTAGAGTAATATGTGTTACAGTGAAAAATGGTAGTCGATGTTACATGTGTATAATAAAAAATGTAGTTACCGCTTTTTGTTTAACAGTATTGTTGTATATTGTAAAATATATTCACTTTACACTTATATTACTACAACTAGTATACCGCGCGTACTTTACCGATTATTATCGCTGGCATCGTAAAATGTTCACATAACCTAATTTCCCGGGACTTTTGTATGTACATATATGATGACCTATCTTTTATATAAAACAAATTCGTAGTTAGAGTCAATAATAATTTTCGATGTCTTTGGCTGTGTGTAAATTAATAATAGTTTTTAGATTGTGAGGTAAAACAAAAAAAAGAAGAAAAGGATAATTTTGAGAAAACACTTTATTGTTCTCGGTTCTATGTAAAATAATGGACTCAATATATGAATTTGGATGTTTTATGTTTAGATCGGAGCAGTATATTCATAACGATCGGTGAATAAAGTGACTGTCAGTCGTAAACCATTTTTTATTTCAAGTGTACTCGTCCCAAATTCACGATTCACAAATTGTACGTACGCGAGAACGTCCTACCATTTTTCTAAGTAACGCGTGTGTATTGTTTTAATAATATTATATTTAATGTTATTAAACTGCACTAATCTAGTACTAAGCTTATGAAAGCAAATTTACATTTATATGTATTCTTGTTTGCTATTTTATGTATAAATAAAGCGTTAAAGATTTATAATTAATTAACTACTTTTTGAATATTTTATAATAGGTAAGTACACATTAAAATTTAACAACATTAACTACAATTATCGAAAAGGTATGCACTGATTAATATTACGCAAAGAATTTTATTTTATATTTATTATTAAAACACGCATAAAGTCAATTATCCACGTGACCAATGTTGTAGAGTTCAATGTATGGATAAGAACAAAAATAGTTTAAAATGAAATAGCCTAAAATCTATTTCGCCACGATATATAAGAAATTTTAAGGCATACATAAGAAATTTTAAGGCTAAATCTAACGACGTTGACGCATTCTAGACGCGACGAAGCTCAGCGGAAACTCAAACAGGCGCAGGAGGGAGTACGACTGAAGCTAGAAGTATTAGAAGTAAAGGATCCACACTACACCTTCAGAGATGGATGACGCAGCTACCTGAAGCAGAAGAGCTAGATCCTCCAGAACCTGATATGGAGGTTACAATTAAAATGACTACCAAATTTATTAATCACATTGTGTGCAGCTAAATAAATTTATCCCCCTACCATATTTAAACAAATTGGTATTTTTAATGGCACAAACCACTAATTTAAAAATCTAATTTCAATTTGTTCATGTACCCTCTAGCCTAATCACCTATCGAAGATCGGCCTGGCCTGATGATTTTATCGTGTTTTGAGGAAACCCTTTACATTTCTCTCTTAGCGCTGTCCTCTACCCCTTGATACTTATACAGGCACAGATTTCTAGTCCGAACTAGATCATTTGTGTTCATCATTACGGTTCCTTACACAATAGTGTACGATAGTATTGAGAACAAGATTAAGCGTCGCCAACAGCCAGTTCATGGTCCGAGAGACAACTCCCTCCATGAACCAACCTGCGGTTCTGGTTAAATGTCAGCAAGAACATATTCTACATGTTTTGCGACTAAGTCAAATTAGTAACCCAAGAAAGACAAGTAAGAAACAGACATTTTGGGAACAGCGTCAGATTAAACATTTATTTTATAAAAATATATTTATTAGATGTGGAGCGTCGAAGAACTTCGGAAGAGATCAAGAGAATTAAACCTCTTAGAAGTCGCAGACATAGTTGCTAACCATGCTGATAAGGAAACAGCTTCCGTTGAAAAGAAAGAGAATGATCGCAGCCCTTCGAAAAGTAGCAATTCCGGAAGTCAGGTAAAGTATATCATTTCACTTATGTAACTATTTCTGTCATACTATAGTTTTATACATATATTATAACAATCTTATTTCAGATAACGGTTCGAACCAGTCCAGTCGTCGTAGACACGATACCAGTCTGTAGACAGTGTCACAAGAAGTGTTTATCAAAACCTAATAGTCCCTTAATTTCACAAAAGGAACCCCCAGTAATCCCTAAGCCTAAACCCGAACCTTCGCCACAGAACTCAATTTCAAATAAAAGTTCTGCTAGAGTATGTAGTGCAAAGTGTAGCAATCGAAAACCAAAGTTTTTTTGTCATTTGGAAAGGAAAGGTGCTATCAAAATACGTCCGGAAGATGGCCCTAAGGCTGCTATGAAAGTCATAGACTCCATTGAACAAAGTCAAAGGATGTTAAAATCTACATCGTATGATCTAAATACAGATTCAGCTGTGCTAAATCAGAGCATACATTCAAGAAGCCAGACAAAGAGCCAACTAGAATTAAGGAAAGATAATTCAATCTTATCGCCTAGTCCGACGTCAAGTAGCAGAAATAGTCCACTTTCTACTAGTCATACTACTTGTAGCTCTATGGTTTTCAATTCGAGTTCTAATGATTTGCGTATGTCAAGTTCGAATATCGCAAATCAAGTTCAATGTGTTATAGCGCAAGAAAAATATATTAATGAAGTTAAATGTGTGGAAAGTATAATGTTACCGAAATCCAGATCTTCATCGAACTTTTCATCACCAGCATCCGCACGAAAAGAACAACTGACTAGACAAAAGGCTGAAAATGTTCTTAATAAAGTTTTAGGTATTAACATAGTAACTAAACGAGAAAATCTTGGTACTTGTTTAAAAACGTCTTCGGTATTTTTGGACGATGATTCTATACACGAAGACGATACTGACTTTAAGATAGAACGAGGCCTTAGAAGATCTCCTAGAATGGGCATATCTGCTGTTAGCAAAATGAATGGAGATATCAATAAAAAAACTGAAGATTTGAATGCAAATGCAAACGCCAGTGATGCTTTATCTGACGAAGAGCTAGAATTAGGGCCACTTATGTTAATGGGGCTCTCTGCCATTAACCCAGCGGCCCATTTAATGAGAGTAGAGCCCTTTAAGCGAACTTCGGCAACAAATTTAACAACCACAATATCAAGACCGGGTAGCCTGATCTCCATCAAATCCGAATCTCCAGTCCCGAACATTGCCGTTGTACCCCCCACGCCTGACTATAATGCTACGAATAAGACTGTAAGTGCTTTTCATACATATACATATCACGCATTCAGTAATATGTAAATTTTGATTATCATCTATTTTCTTTTTAGGACGAATTTTTAGATGATTCTCCAGACTCACCGGATGTACCAGATGACTTACCCTACGTATCTTTGAAAAGGTACAAAATTTTTAATCTCGATATTTGCTTGTTTTGCTAAGTTATATGATTCTAGATAGGTGAAGAAAACTCATTTGTCATTTGGTCATTCCAGGTATGGCACAATGTCGAGCCTTGAACGAATGCCATCAGATGAGACAGATGATGGTAATGTAAGACTGACTGCTCAAGAGACGGAAACAACCCCTAAGCCATACAACGCAGGTAAAGTAAAAATTAACATAAAATATTTATGAAAAAATAATATTTTACATATAAAATATGTATTAATTAACTGCATTAAATTACTATGTACGCATTTGAATACAGTTGCTGGAGCTGCAGGAGGGATTATGGGTTGGACAGCCAGAGCTGGTTCTTTTGTGGTTGAAAAAATGAACATATTCAGTTACACGGAGAGCGTGCCCAACACGTCCATAGCTCATAAACAACCATCGTTCTTAGAACGGTATGTTACAATTTTTTTCAATTTCTTAATTCCATCATCCACTTCATATAAATGCAAACATCATACTACATAATAATAAAACAAGATTATAATCCTTTATAATAATGATTACTGTTACATTTATAAGTAATATTAATTCATTTCCTCTTTGTATTTTTGGATCTTTATAATAAACATCGCAATGACGAAATCTCATGCATTTTTTCTTTCTCTTTTTCACTTCTATATATTCATTTTTTTTCTTCTTTAATTTAAATGTTAATGTGATAATATTATTTCTCATCCGTTCTTCCTTGTATTTTAATTGACTAACACTTAATCTTTCCTTTGACACGAAGGCGGAATACGACAAAGAGAGCAAAAACACGATGAGTATGAGTGGATTTTGGTTAAGTTTGTTTTTATTCTAGAATTAATTGTTTGTTGGAATTTATAGTTGTATAGAAGGAGTAGCTGGTGACACAGTCGTTGGCTAGATCTTGATTCTTACATTATGACTAGCAATTATTTTTATTCTGTGTGTAACATTTTAAAAATTATAGAATCTTTAGGCGATTCGACTTTCTATGTATTTAAGTAGTGGATAGTCAAAAAAATTAGCTGCTATTATTTTTTAATTTATATTATTTGTGTTGTTTATAATCATTGAGAAAATATTTAGATTTCTATTTCGATGAAAAACTAGGATTTTCTTAAAGTTTTCGACATACGATAGACGATCAGCTGTACATAATAAAATCAATTATATATTTTTCAATTCAAATTTATTACTACCTAGTATTTTTTTGTATTATAATTTTATATTAAAATATTATTGTAGATTTCGTTTAGTGAGAAATCTTTGTAAATTTTAATTTCGATATTCAATAAGCTCACGAACTATTGGTATACAGGTGTCTCGGTGTCAGTGATTGGAAAACAACACTAGGAACTGAAGAAGGAACGACAGAAACGGGAGAGGGTAGTGGGGCGAGCGGTGAGGAAGCGTGGGGAACACCGTCGTCAGGCGATCTCTCGGACAACCTACCAGATTCCGAGCCTGGGACACTCTCGGTGAGAATTAATAGCTATTATCAGGTTTATTTGTTAGTTTTGTCTTTTATACTGCTCCGATGATCTTATCAGATATCATAACGAAGCAGGGTATCATCAACCCCATGGGAATCAATCCAAAAGTTCATTATGAGATAAAAATTATCTTCTTTAAGAAAAACTGATATATAATGCAATAGTCATATTGTTCTCCCCAATAACATCATGTCCTTCATGGTTTCTATCTGATTTAGAATTCAATAAAAAGAAAACGTAACATCACGCCTGTCATCCCCGAAGAGGTAGGCAGAGGAATGTAGAACACTCTGACGTTTCACCAGTTACTACTAGTAAATCTAAATTAAAAAATTTAGTAGTGCTCGACTTGGGGAATCGAACCCAGGACCTCCCGTTCAGCAGTCGCACTTGCAACCAACACGACCAACGAGGCAGTCAATAAAAAGTATAATAAGAATAAGTATATATTATTTGTATGTACAGTGGCTTTACCGTTTCAGTCGCCTACCAAGTCCTCTTCATCATATGCTGGTGATGATGACACAGAACTGATGATGGATGAGCTCCTTATGGCTCCAACCATAACTGGACCAACCACCTTACGCCCCCTTTTACCCAGGTACCTACATTATTTAATACTCCTTATACCAATGCTTTTTCTCATTTTTTTCTCACTTCCGCTTTGCCGTCATGCATGAATCGAAATTTGAAGATGCTTTAACTACGAGTATTTCGGCAGTTTTTTTATTTTGTGCTTGTAAATTTTTACACTTTAATTGGTGTGTAACTTTAGGCAGCTTTGTTAGATGTGATTTTATATATTCTGGCTTACCTGTGCTTACAAATTTGACAAAATTACTAATACCAATAATAACATGTCACGTAGGGATGTTTTTAGAAGAAGACTAGAGCCTCTCCTTGAAGAAGATTGTTCTGACAGTGGAAGTGAAGACAACAAGGCTACACCCACCAACTCTGACGACCAGGTGAATATCTACGCTACGCTACTAGTAATTGATGCTATCATGTGAAAATTAACAATTGAAGAACATATTTCAATATAAGCAAATAAATTAAAACTATTATAGTAAAGTTACATGAACTGTTTCTGTATACGGAAAGTCCTAGCATGTCGAATATATGTGAAAATGTCAAAATGAAGAATGTTCCTACCGAGCATGATTGTTGCATGTACCATTTATAATGTTACTGTGTAATTTACCTTTATGATTTAGGTTGTATTCCGGGATCATCAGTTGTTTAGTGGAGTTTCGTTTTTACACGCATTAGATAGATCACATGTCACATGAATTCATAAATCCAATTTTAAATCCACATCGACCGTATCAAAAATTTTTATACTATCAAGAACTCATTAGCAACTCCAGAGACATTATCGAAATTTTCGGAAGGCGTGTCGTGGGATACTCGCTATTGGCAATTTCATAGCATAGTCCGTAGCTAGGTTGTATCTCACATTGTGACTGGTCCGCTGGTGCGGCGCTTGGCGCAGGGCAGCGAGCGTGGCCTCGGTGCTGACGACTGCTGCGCCGCGCCGCCCCCGCCGCCCTCTGCTTCAGAGTCAGGTGAGACATCACCTGTGTGAATCACGTAGTGCGCTTACCTGAATGATGCTTTGTGGTAAAACGCAGAAGCCACTTCTTGTATTACGATTGTAATTCGTTTACTTCAGTTATGACCTCAAATCTTAAAATGGACTTTTAATAGCCCAAAATTCGAAATGGTCCAAATTGATTGCACAACCCCGTCGTCAAAAACATTAGATAACATTTTGGGAAACTATGATAATATACAAAAAGTAGCTAGTCTGCTTCGACCGTTAGAACTCATTTTACTTCTAGATGACGCTTCCGGTCACTTGTATATTTCATTTACTGTGTAAATACCTTATAAAACTACTCGCTGTTACACAAAAATATTTATTTATTTATTTTACAAAATCCACAGCTCTCTTTAATTCTACGTTTACATTTATCTTAAAACTATACATATAGCCAATTATGAATTTACTTTTTATAAATATTGTTGATATCAAACTTTTAACAAGCAGTTTAGGATATTGAGACAAAAAAAAATACCGTTAATAGCTTCAATAAATACAATGCAAGTAGAAATAACACAATGCAACCGCGGCGTGGCAGTTATTAACAGCATAATAACTAACAAAGAATACATTCCAACAGCAAAAGGGACATCTTGAGTAACATTATAAGGTGAGAAGATAAATCTTAACACATGACACATATCAATTCAATTTCAACAAAAACTTACTTGTAGCACTATGCATGAATTCCTTCCATACAAAAGTTTGCTTTTATAGTTGCTGTTAAAATTTATTTTGTTTAGAGTTTGATTCCCTTCTCGAGCACGAGTGGTTGATATGCATACAAGTTTTCAGCTTTTCATCATGAACAGTTTTGTTATGAGTGCCTTGCATACTGTTTGAAACATTTGAACCGAACTGTTCATAGATATGTCGATTTTTTTTTGTTAATCATTTAAGACTATTATTATCACAATATGCAATTGACAAGTTATATAAAATAATAATATTAATACTGTGGCAGGTAAGATCTGCTATTTCATTTCTTATAATCTTACTCTTGTATGTAGCTGCAGAAGCGATTACTTCAAGAGAGCTATCCACGCTACGAGAGTCTCACAAAGCTACCACAGAGACAATCATCCGATAAATTTATTTCTTGTAGTTAGAGTAGATATCACGAGATTTTTTAAGCTTTTCAGTCGTATGTATAGGTGAAGCTGATCACATATCCTCAACCGTACAATTTATCTCACCAACCGAGTCATCTCTCAAGAAAATGCAATCAATATCAAGACTTTGTATCTCGCTGAAACTGCTTACTCGTATTTGATAGTTTAAAAGTCAAAAGCAGATAGTTATTGGTTTGGTCATTTAACAGAAGCAGAGGACGAGGGTGCGGGCGGCGCGCCGGCTGCTGGAGAGGAGCTAGGTGGTGGCGCCGCGTGCGGGCCGAGCCCCGACCGGACCCCCACCAACGAGGCGCCCTCGACGCTCTTACAATCTGGTGACATTTTCATAATAATTTTGCACATTTTATATTCATCTCTTGATTTCGGCTAAAAAATAAGTGATAACTTAGACTTTTTCTTTGAATCTAAAATTACACCCAGTAAACCCAATCTAATTTATTATAACAGGTCATACATTTCTTGACGGTGTATAAAATTGTTGTTACATTTGATTGGAATCACACGTTCTGGATACTTTTGTCCCATTAGATTGATAATAATTAGCGAAAATATATAAAGTAATCATTCACGATGGAGGTCCTAAACGAGCGTGAATTCCCTGATTGCAGTTTCAAAAGAGTGTGCGGAGGGGCGACTCGCTGCTGGTGTCGGTCGCCGGGGCTCAGCCAGCTCGGCCAGCACGCCCTCCACACTCGAACGTACCACGATACACAACCCCACACCGCTCCATCAGTTGTCGCCAGGTACGTCATCAACAATTATGTTTACGAAACGAGAATAATCTCAGATGCAGTATACTTTGATTCATTTCGAGAATTTCATGTTTAAATAGCTTCGGAGCCGAGCCCAGCGCCAGAATCATCACAGCAAGAGGAAGTTGGTCCGCCGACGCCCGAGGAGAGACTCAGTCCCCGGGCGGAGATGAGGCTAGCGCTGGATCGGGGGAGGGATATGCTGACAGACCAGGAGGTGTCTTGGGTAAGAAAAAATAAATACGAACTGCCGTATAATATGAGGATTATAAAGTCACAGTAGACTTTTGATTAATTCTGCTTTTTGATTATTTTGATGCTACCTTTCAAATAGTGTTTAACAGACAAAATATTGGGGTACATTTTAAAAACGAGCCTTTTAAATCTAATGATGCTATTTCTTAAATTTATTAAATTATTGGCTTCACTGACTTACTTGATGGATTTGATTGGCCCATCAGTGCAGTGGTTAGTGCACTTGACTCCTTAACTGAAGATCATAGATTCGAGTCCCGTCCAGAACAAACATTTGCACGCACAAGTATTTATTATGTGTAAAAAATTACGTACGAATTGAAAAAAAAATTAATGTAGCTTATCATCTAAACAGTGAGTATGGAATAAGTTCCGTTTAATTTGCCATTGGACGTGTGCGAAGATATCTAGGGGCGAAAGGCTATTTGTTTTAAGCGACAATTTTAGCGATATTGAGTTGTATATATATTCGGAATTAACTAGTTTTTCTGATTCAGAATATGTATAACTCAATATCGCTAAAAATGTCGCTTAAATCAAATAGCCTTTCACCCCTCGATATGAATGTTTCCCTATAATGAGAGACGGGCGGCGGTGCGCAGCGGGCTGGCGCGTCCGACCACTGGTCGTTTCGCGCGGCGTGCCAGCGCTCGCTGCTGCGGCGCGTGGCCAGCGCCGACGCGGTGACGCTGTGCCGCGCGACGCCGCGCCGCACCGCCCCTCATACTACTTCGCGCAGTTCTGTATATGCTTGGAAAGGTGAGCTATTTGCACATAAGTCCATACCCCAAAAGTTCCTCCGAGGCAGGCATCACATTGGTAACCCCTGTGATCTTGCAAATGTCCGTAGGCGACGGTGAGTCTGCCTGTTTGCCATGCATTTTAATATAAAAAAAACGTAGTTCAAGATATCACATTGTTCACGATATCACATCACAAACACGGACGAATGACACTGACAATACTTAATCGAAACGATAAAGTCGTGATAGCCTAGTGGTTTGGAATTCAGCCTCATCCGGACGCCGGGGTTCAAATTCTGGCGCGCCCCTCTTTACAAAAAATGTATGTTTTAAGTTTAAATATTACCTGCTATATCGGTGAAGGAAAATATTATCAGGAAACCCGCACGCCTTAGAGTTCCTATAAAAATGATCTCTAAAGGCGTGTGAAGCTTGCCAACCCGCACTCGGCTACCGTGGTAGACTATGACTTTAACCCTCTCATTCGTGTTCCAACAGCGGAACGATAAAAGGGCCGAAGAAATTTAAAAATATAAAGCTGGTGGTTTCTGAGAATAAAAATAAAAGTGAAGTATTTTATTTTTAGCAGCTACTATTTAAACATATGCCATGAGAGATATTCCGAATGAAGCTTATAGCAAGCAAGCTAAAAACTTATAGCAAGTGATATTTAAACTTAAAACGCACATTGTTAATAGGTGCGCGCTAGGATCTGAACCCGGTCTCCCGGAGTGAGAGG
>DWDV01000343.1:0-17703 GCA_018245615.1 Mimoniades ocyalus | reverse complement strand
ACTTGTAGCTCGAAGACCGAAGTGGCAATAGGCTCACCACCTATTCCACAGCGGGACGTAAACGTAACTGGTGAAACATGAAAGTGTACTGCACTACTCTCTTCCGTATGTAAGTTTTAAATACTTTTCTGATGTAGGTTCTTTTCATAGCGATACGCAGATTTCATGAGCTTTATAACTTCGACGTAGAGAGCAACTACTTTAACATCTAGTCTATGTTCAATCAATCTTCAATACTCAAAGTACGAGAATTTTTTTTTTTACATTCGTTGAGCGTCGAGGAACTTGAAAGAAATACGAGCAAAAGTGTTAACCCGTCGCTTAACCCGACTTCGCTCGAAACTTAGTCGTTCAATCAACTTAGCTTTAACTTACTCGTATATTACTAACTGTAGATCAGATTATCGAACTGTAACATGGTTTACAATATGTTATTATAGCGTATTGATTAAATCCAAGTCAATTTATGTTACTAATTTTTTTGAACATTTTTAATATATAATAGTTTTATTGTGACATGTTTGTTTTGTAATTTGTAATCTTATTCTGATCTAATTTAATATTTTATAATGGTAATTTTAATTTGTGTTCTCCTAAATGAAATTATTAGACAAAATTTTATCCTTCTTGAGCTATGGAACAATCTAGACGTTGTACCAAACAAAAAAAAATATAACCACATAACATATAACTTAGGACACTTCCACGCAAGGGTGCATAGGCATTACTTGACATGCGTGGTCAATTTCAGGACGCAACAGCGCTTTACATCATGTGTATAAAAAAAACAGGAACATATCACACCATAAATCGGGTCATGGCGTTCGTAAGTGTTATAAATCGGCGTTGCCATGCTCTGCTCAACACAAAACGTATGACTAATCACACACATCATCAAGCCGTCATCGTTCAATCTTTGCACGTTTTTATCGTCTCAAAGTAATGTTGATTCCACAGTATAGTATGGTGTGAGGTTCAAAAAAAAGTTTTCTAAATCGTTTAGATCGTCCAGAACGTTTACAGATTAGAACAATACAAAAACACAAAAAAATTCAATTCTTTTTGTTTATGTCTATACGATTCGATGGTAATTAACAGATTAAAAATTTTTGTTCCTACTCGTAATTCGACACTAACAGAATATATAAAAAATTTCACTTGTAGGTACATACACACATTATTTTATTAATAATTCAATATTGAGATAATAATTCCATTAAGCATTCTACTTTCAACAGAATTCACATTAAACACGATTACAATTGCACAAAGAATAAAACGATTAAGGCATCGTTTCATCCGGACTCTGTTAACTAACCTCGTTCAATTTAACTCCATTTAAACAGTAACAGTCTTATTCATAAACGCTCCATTAACGGCTTTAAGCTATTAAACATTCTGTCCTTATTCCATATATACCGTATGTCATAGGAGTGAGTGAGATAGAACATATAACTAGAAGGCCGCCGACTATTCTATAATGAATGAAAAATAAATGCCTGGATTTTTTAATAGGACAAAACTTTATACTTGTTTGGATAATTTTTATCCGGTATTTGGTATCTGGTTTGGGGGTATACTAGATTCTTCTGACTACCCCTTCGGGGATTACAGGCGTGATGTTACGTTTTTTTATCCATTAAAAATAGCTATGTTAAATAGCTAAACGTAATAATATACATGCAACAAAAATATGATGTTATTGTTTAAATGACAAAAATTAATTATCAGCATGGCTCATTGGCTATGCTGCTTTCTTGTTGGTAGCGTCCCTAGCCGCTAAGATGAAGGGTTATTATTATAAAATTACACCATGTCCCTTACTAAAAAGGCAGACAGCGCCGCAAACTGAACAGGGAGTCATGGGTTCGATTCCAATTCATGACAAATGTTTGTGTAAAAGCACGATTCACTTCATTGACTGGCCCGTTAGTGCAGTGGTTAGTGAAACTGACTGTTGCGCCAGGGGTCGTGGGTTCGATTCCCCCCCAGAATAAATATTTGTGTGATGAGCACAAGTATTTGTTCTGTCTGGGTGTGAAAAAAAAATCTATTTAAGTATATATTTATACGTATATACATATGTACATAGTTTATCAGCCATCTGGTTACCATACCACAAGCTCTCTTGACGCTTACGTTGGGATCAGATAGCCGCGTGTGAAGATGTCCCGAGATATAATTATTATTTAAATTTTTTTTTTTTTAACTTTGTTGTTCCACGCTAAGATACTCGTCATCTCTCAAAATGAGATGGCATCATATAACTTATTATGTGTGTGTATAATAACCAGGTAATAAAGACAAGGGTATTATGTGAGTTAAAAACGATTTGATTCTTAGGGTGCACGTCCTACATGTATGTGATAAAGACCAGAGGCCATCATTGATCCTATGACGACATTCACCCGCCAAGGAATCTACCGCACCACATTTGGCACTCCATTTCCAGCAGGCATATCTGTTGCTTCAAGCATAGGACCCCATCCCATTTGAGATATTGGATTATCAAAATGTTATTAGTGATAAATAAAATCATGGTCGTACCTGTCACCAGTTTAAAGTCACAAATGAAATTAAATAGAAACTACACGAACAAGCTGACGGCAAAATCTCCACTAAAAATGCAAATGAATATCCGAAACAATGCAACGAGAATGCAAAATTAATTATGCAAATTTATATTTGCTCTCAAATTGCAGTTAGACACAAATGTATTTTAAAGGATATTATTACTTGACGCACGTTGTAATATCCAGCATTACGAATACCCCTAAAGAATTTCACAAAACATACTGTGGTAGCAAATATACAGGAAATTCTATTGGTATGCATCGAACGAGATCCTTTCGGTGAATGTTATTAGGTCGAAGGCACTTCTCAGAGCACTCACTCTAGCAAAACCTGCAAAATACTTTAAATAGTGTCCTTCTACAGACTTGAAATTCATTGTAGGTTTCTCAGAAATATGGGCTGTAATGACCATTCTTAAGTTAAGGTATTGCCTATGTACCCCACAGTATACCTGCTGTATGCTTATACAGAAATTATGATTGATTGTATCTAATTGCAACGCTTTTATCATTAACACCTCATGACACAGTTATTAGCAGTCCTAATCGTACAGTGCTGTTACCAATAAGCCAATCACAACATCATAACATTATTCGTACACTTACCAAAGAATGTTGGCTCATTCGTCACGTTGGTATAAAAAATGCAAGTTTAATGATACATCCGCGTTTGGTAGGCAGTGTAGCGTAAATATGTAACTAGAAATTCCGCGTGATAATATGGAGTGCTGAATGGACCCGGGACCGACTGGACGCGCATTTAGTAAATGGCTGGCGTTCAGTTAAGTGCTGTATTCCAGTTCGAAACTGTTGCGAACGGCTGCGAGCTGAGAACGGAATTTCACGTGGATGAACTCGCACTGTGCGCGATGGAACGATGTACGCAATATATTATATACTGCTGTCATTATGCTAAGTGCTTATTGCTCAGTGCCAGTTGAAATTTCGCAATTGTGTACATGGTAGAGCACACGCCGACTGGCCGCGGATGAGTGACCGTTGCTAGTTGAAAACGTTTTAAAAGAGAAAACGTTGAAAGCGTCTTTTAAAGAGATGTTGCCATTTATTTCTGTGACAGGTATTCTCGTATCTGTACGATGAAATGTTATATTTATAACTAAGTTGATTTTGTTAGAAGTCACTTCGCGGGTGTCCGTTGTTAATAATTAATCTGAGCTGAGCATTTATGTTGCCGTTTTGTACTTGTATTTGAGCAATATTTCAAAGTAACTTTTTATTTATAGAAAATTTAAAACTCACATAAAACACTGACTTTGATATTAATTTTATTTCTTTGTTTTATCTATGTAAGGAAAGCAATACAAATTACCTCAATAGCTTTTTGTTATTTCAGCAGACAAAGTTACATAATTAACAATTATAATTTAAAAATTATTTTATATGGGTCAGTGAATAATTTAAATCACAAAGTGCCTGTAGTAGGATACTTTACCGTTTTCAGAGTAGAAAAACCCGTTTACATATACTGTTGCACATACTTATGTGTAAATATATACATACATTTCTTAACTGAATAATACCTCTTATTCCCACAACGGAAATCCTAATAAAATATTACAAAAATTAAGTCGTAACGATTTTGGATTAATATTATTATTACGTTTCAATCCACGGAAGCCTGGGCCGTTGTTTTCAAACTGTGCCGCGACGCTCGAAAAGCTCGGAAATTGTACAGAAAGTCGCTTTACTATCGCTGCCAGCGTTTGTAGGTTTAATTATAAAAAAAGAAATCAGAGCAGATCGTCCACTGCTATTTTTAGCGGAGACATTGTTTAAATAGTAAAATTATATTATCATGTATTCGCGGAAATACAGATTTTTTCTTAGAGTAAAAATTGTCTGCCAGCTGGCCCAGTCAGACTTCACACTCCCGAGACAGCATCAAATCTTATCACTAATCGTTTATAATATAACATGAAACACTTCACTATTCAAAATACAAACGGTTACAATTATCTTAAACATATTTGACTAATTTGAGAACAAAATAAATATTTTAAAATGTATAATCCCTTTAAGAATCCCGTTGCCTTTCATAACTGAACATTTAAAATTAAAATCCATGTATTAAAAAAGTAATCGGTTTCATTATCTCGTTCCGTTCACAATATCTCATTAAACCGCCAACAGAAATGGTTGCGTGACGTAAGCCGTAAATGGGATACGTAAATATGATCCACATACGAGTAAACACGCCGAGACTCATGGAATGCTAACGTGGCGGAAAATTTCAAAACAACTGGGACTCCATCAAACGAAAACTGAAAGCTTCACTGAAAGAGCGTAAGAAGTTGAATAAAGGTCGCGAGGCGAGAAATGTCGCCGTGAGTTAGTGACGCGAAGCGTATGTAAGAGCTTTTAGGTCGCTATAACAAGCAGTCAACAGAATTGTACGTAAATAGCTAAACAACACATAATGGTCAGCCATAACGGTATTTATGTCCTAGTACTATTAGTCTTTTCCAAACCGTAACTTTCACCTCACCTTAGGTGTATACTCTTCAACTCCAGCTACGGCCACTGTAAGTTTTAGAATCTGCAGGTATTAAATGTAACAAAACTTTGGCGTAAAGCAGGTATAAATATGTCAAGAGACGGTTAAGGTTCTCATGTAGTACTCCGAGAGGCGTGACCGTGGTAACTAAGCATTAACGCTTTTATTTTCACCAGAAAACTTATTAGCATATTTGATTGGATCTCCACCAATAAACACTACAGAAACTCAATTATAACGATTGTTAGCAATTTGTTTTAAATTTTGCATTACTATTTATTATTTATTATGTTCTAATTTGTGCGGCAGACTAATTCCTACAATAACAATCAAATGTCTTTTGGATGAACAAATTACTAACAGTACATTTGTACATAAGCTGCAATGATTGTTAAATAAGTATTGTATTACATAACAAAGAAATTGATTGCCTTGTTGGTCGTGTTGGTTGCAAGCGCGACTGTCGAAAAAGAGGTCCTGAGTTCAAATCCCGGGTCAGACACTATTGGATTTTTCTAACTTAAATTTTCTAATATTGGCTCGCAATAGAAATAATAGCCCAGTGTATGGCAATAGACTCAAGACCTACTCCGTACTGGGGCGTAAACTTAACTGGTGAAATATGCGAGAGTACTATACTCCTCTGCCAACCTCTTCTGGGATTACAGGCGTGATGGCACTATGCTATGTGTAAAAAAGGAAGAACTTCCAATATGTTGCTATGACAAAAATTTCCCTTTATATTTCAAGGTGTAATTTTCCTTTTTATTTAGGGTACACTCCAATACTCAAGGTGAAGTACTGATGTTTAAAGTCTCAAACAATGACGTAACGCTCAACTTCTTGAGAATGCTTCTCGGAGTGGGGTACCTGAATAACCCTTAATGGCATACAAGTGCTGCCATCTGTCAAGTTTTGAGACTTGTTCCGTTTGTCTTATATCTCATTCGTTATAATATGACGTATTAAATTTAGAGCGACTTACATGTTTTGTTTCTGAACGTAAAATTTAAAATCACTTCACGCATCGATTACCTCTCATTCCATGAGTTATTTTAATTTGGAGTAGACGAACCGTCATTTGAATGGAAAATTAAAATGTTGACTGCCCCGTTGTTCGTGTTGGTTCCAAGTGCGGCTGCCGATCGGGAGGTTCTCGATTCAAATCCCGGTTCGAGCACTACAAAATTTTTCTAATTTAGATTTTCTAGCAGTGGCTCGGAGTCTGGATATGTGCCCGGTGTATGGCAATAGGCGCACCACCTATTCAATAGTGGGGCGTAAACGTAACGTAAACGTAACGGTGAAACGTGGGAGTGTACTGCACTCCTCTGCCTACCTCTTCACTAGAATACTACTAGTAATACACTACTAACTGGCATTTAGTACAGGCTCAAGATGATTTCTGATTTTACTTGAAATTCTATTGTACACAACTCCTTTCATCTACAGTTTAAGTAAAAAATAATATTTTCTTTATTACACGGATATGTACACCACATATTATTTTATTATACCTACAACCCTCTCTGTTTCGCTCTTTGGTCAAAATAATCTAACTAAAGCTTAGTTTCGATTCCCACGATGGTTATTTCTAAGGATGTCAAACATTTTCTGACATACCCAAAACCCTTGAGGTTCCATTCTTCTATTATGACACCTAAGGGACAAAAAGGGTGACCCAATTCTCAACCAACACGATATGATTTTACTAATTATTTATGTATTATAAATTTAAATGCATGCATATACAAATGTATTCAATATTGCGACTTTGGTCTTGTGGATCATAATGGAAATGAAACCTTATGAGAGGGTAAAGGAAGGCTCTTATCTATTGATCGAATGACAACATATCAACGTTACTCTTATATTTACCGTATTGCGGTCTACTCTGCGGGAAGTATTTCTGTCAAAGTCTTCATTTATTTGATAAAACTTCCTGTTCATGGTTGGGTTCCAGCAGGGCAGCTGTTTCACCTGTAACGTCCATAAGCAATTTCATACATTTGAATTTGTGATAGCTAGTACAAAAAACATACCGAATTGCGTCGTAAAGATGATAATGCATACAAGTTAGGAATAGAAACGTATTTAATTTTGAATGCAGATTCTTAAGTCCGATTAATATGAGATAGTCTGCGTACCTCATCATTACATGAACAGTTTGAGAATAAAACTATACATATATTACAAAAATAGCTTGTAAGTTGCGTTAGTAACTAATTCAAATATCGTATCGGACGTAACTAGCGACTCCAACTGATAAGTTTAACGATTATAACTTAAAATAATAACGTCGATCGATCACTCAATGTACCTATCAAACGAACCCAGAAAATCGTTCGACTTTACCCGACTGGAAGGTTGAGATAAATTCCTTTCAGCTCCAAGATGTCATATCTATGCTGGGTAAGAGGCAATAAAAGTAAACCGTGGAAAGTGTTATGCACAGAAGAGGAATAAAACCTGCAATATTTGTTCGACACGTGAGTCCTTTTACTATACGGCATGACATATGTAGAACAGGACATGTTGTTCCAAGCATATTCAAACTTATTCAGAGGGTCATATAATTGAAAATACCCTGTTAAAATATTTCACTAGAGCAATTTAAGTAACGTACTCAGAGCAGCAATTTTAAAATATATCTTCAGCAACGTAAGATTCAATTTACTCTGCAGTTCTTTCATTCAATAGCCAGTGTTCGAAACCGACTGATGAGTTGTTTTCGGAAGCTGCTACGTGAGTTATGCGATATTGGACCTAATTTACCTTATGTAAGGTTTCCATTTTGTGCATAAAATATCTAAAGCATGCCAAGTATTGAATCTTTTCAAAGGAATGTTACAGTTTTCCTCTTGCAAGTAACGTTATTTTGATTTTGAGGTTTCAAGCAAATAATTAATATACGTAGAGAAAATTACTTTATTTGAAGAGAGTAGCAAATAAGCTAGCAGTAGTTACAAGTGCCCCTATCTCTTTACAACCCTGACCACCCATTTGGTTGCAAACTCGAATGAATATTAAATAAAACAGTTGAGGTATTTGACATCGGTTATGAATTTCAAGACAACTGTACCTCTGGTCAATATTTATGTAGCTCACAAAACAACAGTCAGTGAATTACAAGTTACCCCAAAAATATATACATCAATTAATGTAAACCATATTGTTAAATCCCAGAAACAAAATAAATACCTCACCGACTCCCTTATACAACTCACCAAAGCGTTAACGTTTTCTTCCGTGCATATAACGTTCCTGGAACGAAACCGAATTGGAATGTTAATGTCATTACAAATACAAGTTTGGAAAAATAAATTGCTACATTTACCCCTTGATATAGAAAATGAATAGCTCGTAATCCTGACCCTATTGCACAAGAAAAATGATTTATAAACAAAAACTTATCTAATGTTAAATTCGTCTTTGAATACAGTTGCGTTGTTAAATGACACCTATTGCACGCCTTTGGTATTATTATATCCTTTCTGTAATCGAATTGGTCACTAACACGCATCCTCAATGGCATGAGAATTGCTTCGGTCAGTTCCACACCCGGTCCACCTAAAGTCCCGAGGAGAAACAATATCAAATAGTACAGCCCTATTACCAATTATTACCGACAACAAGTTTTGTTTACAGTTAAAGGTAACATCACGCCTGTCATCACCGGATACGTAGGCAGAGGAGAAAAGGGTACCCCTCTACGTTCCACCATTTACGTTTACGTCCCACTATGGCATAACGAGTGAGTCTTTTGTCATATACCGCGCGCATACATAGGCTCGGTTCCAATGTAAGTGAGAAAAATGCGATAGTGCCCGACCCGGGACTTAAACTAGGGACCTCTAGATCAGGTCAAATTTCAGTTACCATCTTCGGGAATCCGGGATTTAGAAACTCCTATACACTTCCCACGCGCATTGCTCGTGGAACCATGAAATTATAAGCTTCCTCGAAGCTGACGATGATGATGACGGTATTTTACATAGCAAAAATTAATTTGGCGATTTTTTAAATATCCGATGCCTACATCCGTAAGATATTTGTAGAATCCATACATTATGATACGAATATAACATAACCCCAAAATAAACACAAAAATCATTATTGTTCTAACTGGAAGCACTATAAATATCTCGCACACTCCCTAATTAAAATCAACAGCACGTGAGAGTATCTTTTCGTGTACGTTACGTTCTTCAAAGTAAACATATACAAGCTTGTTAGGGGCAGAGTAAGCAGGCGAAGAAAAAAAAGAATCTTTTTCCCCATTTAGACCCATGTGAGAGTAAGGACGTACGAGGGCCGCCAAGTATAAATTTGCATAAGAAAATGTAATATTATGAGTTGTCGTAACTTAGTCAGGATTTGAAGACCATTGCGCGAAATATATAAATAAAATTAACGATAGTAATAGTAAAATAACGGGTCTAATTTTGACCCATAAACATGTTACTACTGCACTGCACCCCAACGTTCCTGTGTTTTCATCCCTTTCGTTAGACACTGTTGGAATTCCGGAACACACGATATAATGTGCCTCAATTTACCACTCAATTTACCATTGGGATTAGTTTTACTATAATCAAAACTTAAAAGAAATAAATTTATATTTAATTAAAAGAAACTTTATTAATTTATTAATTTTTAACAATTATTGTTAAAAACGTCTATTTACTACGTCGTCGATACATAGAAAGTATTTTCATTCAACTCTTTGTATACCACGTAACAACTTTGTGTTCAAAAGCTCGAAGCATTCAATACTAGGCTTTGTTATTTGACAACAGAGGAGAGAATGGTGTAAACTTTTAACGAGCGCCGTCACAAATTGCGCTGTGAACATCAGATCCGTCGAAGGCTTTGCTTTGTAAACAACCTTTGCCTTTTCTATAACAAATTGTTGTGTTGAAGAAACATTATTTAATCTGAAAACAGAATATTTGTGTCAAGGTTTTTGTATGTGGTGTTATATAATTAATATGGACCTAATCGGTAAAAACATTTATGATAGTGATTTCACGTTACCTAACATCCCATTCATGAAAATTCATATATTGAACGATTTTAATTTTAACATTTATCTTTAGATAATATTCAGTGAACACGAACATAGGAGACTAATTAGATATTTAATGAATTTTATAGTAAGTGTATTTGTCACATGTGAACATTGGGAACGCCATATTGCACATATCATCATCGTCTTCAACACTTTTATCGTCCTACTATTGGAGCAACTAACGCATAGTCCACTGCCGGACATAGGCCTCACCTGAGGGGTTACGCTCGTAATCCCTACGGCGGGCATGTGGGTTGGGGACCGCAAAGCACAGCTTCTCGCAGTGCCTACGCTGCTGCCCGTAGGTACCCAGGGCATGTAGTTGTGCCTAGACACACCGCGCCAAACTGTAATCAGACAGCGCTGGGCTAGGACACCTCTTACGACACCCTGTATCCCGGCACGGGATCGGGGAATGTATTCTTACTCTGTCCCGCCAAGTACAACGGACCTCGTTTAAGTATATTTTCTTCAGTCTAATTCTTAGAGAATCTTTCCAGGATCTATTTGATAAAGAATAATATACAGGCAAAATCATAAAAATATTTTAAGAAGTAATTTATCTTTATACCACAACAAACATGAAAATACTTAAGAACGAAACAAGTACCCTACGTTTTTTACTACCTAATAAAAAAAAAAATTGACGTACCTACCTACTCGTATAATAAATTTTTATTACTCATAAATCGAACACCAATTTACTGTGAGTTATAAATTATTTAATAGGTACAATATTAATATAATTGCATTTTAAAGGATAACTTTTTAAATTTAATGGAATATCAAATTTTCATAAAAAATTTGTGGATTTTAATTACTGTTTACAACAATAACTTATTTTAACAGCCGATAAACTGTTGGCACTTTGTAGGAGGAATATTGAATAAGTAAATTGGAATGGTGGTTTAGAAGTACTGGACTTCAGATTTAATGCAGCGGTTAAAAATGTTACGTGTATGTAGGTACTATTGTTATACTGGGACAACGTGTAAAGTGGTATGGGACGGAGCGTAATATCCGCGGTGTATGCGATCGGACAGTGACGCTCCGATGTGTCTTACAAAATGGCTTGGCACTGTATCAAAATGGAAAATGTTATTATTTTACTGTCACGTAACTGTGACCCCCTTCGTCACAACACTCTCGGGCACCTTGCTTTTGGGTGTAGTTCAAACAGTTAAATTAATCATATGCGGTATAAAGACGCTTCAGCATTACTGCTAATAGTGACACCTTCTGTCTAACGCCAGATATTACGTAAATAGATCGTTAGCTTCTCAATAGAATATTTAATAATTCTAGATATATTTGTAATTATTTACTTCACAAATAAGCAATGATGGGTTAGTTTACATTTATAATGTTAACAATCAAAAGTTTATTGGGAAACCTGTGCATTTCTACTAAGAATAATTTATATTGAGTTATCGCATGAAAGAAATCGTAAGTACTAATACAATTAGGAACAAAAATCTATTGAGTAATAATATTTGTAATCGTATCACATTGTTTTCCTTTCATCCAGGTAATTAAAAGGCATATCTTGTGATATACCTACGTATCACAGAATTAAGTTGTAAAAAAATTACGAACTGGATTTAAAAAAATCATCGGATGAAAATGTATATGTTGAAATAGTTGTTTGTTGTTTTTTATATGTCATAATGTTAAGGAAATAAAGATTATTTTATTCCATTATATTATATTCTATTTAATATCACAATTCATTAAATGCAGTTGGTGCGTAAAAAGAGTCCGTGAGAAAAACATTAAATGTCGAAGAACATGTACTTACACAGAAAGGTAACATGAAGGTAAATCTTATAAAAGCCAGGAAATCGTAATGAAAAACGGTTAAATTAACCGTAAGCTCGACTTAACTCTAACTACTAAATCAAAACTGACTTGTTTCACCAGCAACAAGACTAGGCTAAGCTGTGAATAAACAAGTTTTAAAATATTCAAAAAGCATTTTTAAGCTTGAAATTTAATATTGAATAGCAACCTTTATTTCGTGTGCTGATAAGATCTTTTAATATTATTATTATATCATCACGCCAAGTAACTAGCGCCGAAGGCAGAGAATACCAAGTGCCAATATACAGACCTTACAATCCATACGGATACCTAACGGATCGTCTACATACTTATATTATTTTTAATTTTTTTCGACACTTAAATCATTGTCACTGTTGGTGAACTGAACGCGGGTCTTCTTTCACAATGAGAGGTTTAAGATCATAGTCTTATAATCTAATATATTGATAATGTTGAGTGAATGAATCATGTGATTTTTTTACGCTTTAAGGTGAATTAAACGTCAACTTTTAAAATCAATGATCTGAATCGTAAAAATGAAAGATTTTCGATAGGTACTCGTACACATGTAAGTTTCACATGAATTCATACCCCAGGCAATGTAACTTTTGTTACATTCTCTCGCTCAAAATTCGTCGGCAATGGGACGCGGGTCAGGTGAGTGTAGTAAAAAATAACAATATAGTGCTGAAACCGCGCGGACCACCCACTTTGTTGGTCGGGAACCAATAAAACGAGGTCACTGAGCCGAGAACTTTACGAATCCAATAATAAATTCTTATTTCACACTTACAATATGTCGCAAGTTTTGAGCTGAAAGCGGTTAAAATCCATGCATTACATTATTCTTCATTTAATTATTATACTAGTACCCTTCGCGAAAACAATACTTTACATACTTTAATGAAGTTTCGCCATACAATTATCATGATGTCATGAAATACAGTTATATAATCCGATAATAATCGAAGAGGCTTCATTAAGGATGGCAACAAAAACTTAATTTTAAAGCCGGCAACAAATTGAAAATTCCGACGATCTGTTAGATCTGTTCATATAACACGGTGACTACTTCTTGCATTTATCATCATTCAACTCTTCTACCATTCCATTATTGAAAATGGTGATCCCAAGGTTTACGGTTATAATCTACTACGCTGGCTAAGCGTTGGTTGATAATTTTTACACGCCTTAGGGAACATTACGAAGAACTTCAAAGGATGAAGGTTCCCTCAAAACGTCCGCGTTGACCATTACAGCCAGTGATATTTAATCCTAAAACTAACATAATGCCTACTTCTTCGGGGATTACAGGCGTGATGTAACATTTTTCCGTTTTTCGCATACGAGTATAATTTTGCAAACAAAGAGATGAACGCCAGGCGCGTCACAAAAATAGACTGCATTCGCGTGAGGTTATTAATTATACCAAACTTAAAGGTTTTGGAAAGGAAAATAAAGTGCTGTACCGTAGGAACGCGGCGGTTAGGTCAGCCGATATTGAAATAAGGCCACCTGTCCGACTGTAGCTTCTCTTATTTATGCGTCGCGCGGGTAATAGTGGCCACAAATAATGTAAGGGACGCGGTTACGGGCTTTTTATTGTGCGAAATCAGTTGTTTTGTGGGCTTTGCGAGATTCGGGAGGTTTCTTATTGGAAGGATACATTGTTTGAACTTGCTACGGTAACTGTGCGTGCAAACATGATTTAAAAATGTAGTCAAATAAGATTCAAAAAATTGAGTCATTGTCAAATAAACAGGATGATTGGAAATAAGATACGATCCGTGCAAATTTTTTTGTTGCCAATTTACTCATAGGATATGGTGTCGGAAACCTTTAAATTTGAATTATGAAAATCCACACCGTTGCAATAGGCACGACGAACCAATTACCTACTTGCCTAGCGTGGATCCTCAATCTAATACCTAGCGATTTCTGCCTTAAGGGTCAGGTGAAAGATCTGATCTATATTACACCCGTCAATCCCAAGAAAGAGCTTCGTAAGCAAATCTAAAGAGTACCTCAAGAAATTCACCAAAGTGTTACAAAGAGAGTGACAAAAACAAAAGTATGTGATGGCAAATAAATATTGATAAAGGACTTTCATGTAACAACTTAAAGCCTGAAAAGTGTACTCAATGTTTTTCTACATTAAGTAAATGAGCAAACAAACAAATGAATGTATGAATGAATGAATAAGAAAATGCAGTAGGACTGAGGTTTATGATTATGTATGGCACCAACTAATTTTCTTCAAAAAAAAAAACAAAAAAATGGTATAATAAGGAGGTTGTGCGAGGTCAACCACGGTCCCGTCGAATAAAAACTGCGTTATATATAAGCGGTCATTAATTGGCCTCGCAGCCAGCCGACAGTCGCTCGCACGCCTTTGTTTAACTTTCATTACGCTAACTCTAATCTTAATTGTTAATCCCTGCCAGTATTCTTTTAGAGTCCGCAGTTGGTTTTTTCCCGGTTTATTTTGACTCGGGTCGTGACCTTTAAGCCACCATAAACATGGAGTTTGAACAAAATAGCCCCATTTTAAAGTTTATGCTTCGACATCAGAAATTTATTCAATATTCTTATTTGTCCAAGGATTACCGAGTTCAGCAATTAAGTTGAGTTAATTGAACCAATTTTCTCAAGGTGTTTTCTTAAAAGTGCGTCCAATTAGCTATATCAAAATGCATTACGATTTAATTTTGTTTTGTAGACTGACACTATGCCCAACCATGAGTTATACAGAGTGTACAGTTATACAGAGCGCAATGAAAGAATTAACCTTGTGTTTAGTTTCATGGGCAAAGACAACGTCAACAGCAAGGAGGCAGAATTTTTAAACAATCTTAAAACAGGTACTTATTGACTACAAATATTGGCTTTATTTTGCCTGTTTACAGCTTACACAGATTTATTATGTAATAGGTCATTTATATTGTACTTCTTGCATGTATGTTTTGCAAATCGACAAAAGAATATTTCCTCGTATCAATACAAATCTGGACTAATTTGAAGTTATCTTACCTGTACTCCTCATAGAAGTCTGCTCTGCCACCATCCTACCAATTCTATTCTTATTTCAGTTCCATAATAATTATACCCTCGTCTTTTAATTTATAGGTATAACAATAATCGGGTAGATCAAAATGTGCTAAAAAAAGAGTAACACCACGCCTGTAATCCCCGAACAGGTAGGCAGAGCAGTGAGTATACTCCCACGTTTCACCAGTTACGTTTACGTCCCACCATTGAATAGGTGGTGAGCCTATCGCCATACACCGGGCACATGTCCAGACTTCGAGCAACTACTAGAAAATCTATGTCACAAAAATTCAAATGTGCCCGACCCGGGATTGCTACCTAGGACATCTCGATCGGCAGTCGCGCTTACAATTAACATGACCAACGAGGCAGGCAGAGTATATATCTCATAAACATGATAGAAAGTTTCATTTTTATATCATTAAAGAAGGTTTTTAAAGCAATTCGAGTGTCAGTTTTAAGGTATGGTTATAGGACATACGTATGGTATCTATTAGATCACCGAAGACCTCGAAAGGAGCAACGTGTTAATAAAACTGAAAATAATACTATCTACACTCAAATAACCATGCTCTTAACTATTGACATTCCCATTCCTAGCCGATAAAACTGCTACTAGTTTTTGCCGCCGTTATATTTTATTTTCTTTGCATGAAACTTATCACTAAAGCAAATTTTACGTAAATATATACCAATACTTACCCAAGAAATTACACACAATAGTATATATACAAACATAATGATTCCTGTCACGTTTATTCATTCTGTCACATACTGGATCGCTCGAACACTGAATCACTCATTCATTCGTGTAGTAATTTATTTATTATCTAAATGTTCCCTTAATTACAAGATACTATGACATAAATCGTGGTGGAGCTTGTTTACTTATTAATAATGATTAATCGATAACACTAATAATTTATAAACAGTTGCTAGTTATTTGGTAACCTGAATATTTTGTTTCGTTCGCTTGTTTCTACTCGTGACCCAGAAAACACACGAAAGAAAAATTTGGAGAGCTTTTGACTGTACACGACTCCATTATAATGTTTTTTGCTTGAAATTCGTTTGTGGCTATCTAGAATTCGTAGTGCAAATTTGCTTAGTTAATTAGGTTTTTCTCGTTTTTGTGCTGGATTTGGACTTTCATTTGCATTTTGGTCGGCGGTTGTTTTTTTCATTTTCTAGTTAGGTCGCTTTTAGTTTGGCCTTTGTTACTATTTGACTATTCGCTTGTGTTAAATTAAATATAGCAATACGTGTAAACAAAACCATTTTGTAACTGAATCCAATATAGTTTTTTGATACTACCAATGATAAAATATTTTTCTATTGATATTAAAAGTGCTAAGTTTTCTCTAAATAAATAAAGTATATTAATCTTTCTTAATCTATTTTGACTTTTAATATAACCCATAAGAATTTTACATGTAAATTAAAAACATATTTGCACTCAATAAAATATTTATGATAAAGCTATTCATTATTTAAATATCGTGAAATATATAGCCTACGTAAATTCTACCATCTTAAATATTTATTTTTTCCATTTATCTATGTTCATCCGTTCTAATTGGTGTGGTATTGAAGGGCAGTTTTTGATGAGTGAATTTGTCCCGAGATTACCTTTTTCGGCACAGCCCGACATTTGGCATTTATAATTGAAATGTATAGAACTTATACCATTTATACTGGAGAACATCGAAGACAGTAACAATAGTGTTGATTCTTTATTGTAACGGGGCTGTGATGTAGCTGAAGAGAAAATGTTAGTATAGGCCCGAAACTAATTGGTCTACTCTGAAATAGACACATGGATCGTTCGGTACAATGAAGATTCCTTTAGACCGTTACGCACACATACAAAACCTTTAATAATGTACAAGCATTTGAATACATTCCCAGTACAATAAACGTGGCACCAAGGCCAGCCCTTCGCTAACGGTCGATGAAGCGCTGCTATAACTCGCGCTGGGCCGTTTACTTACGAGGACATACTTCTGTTTAATTTTCATTAAATTTTATTCGGGTCCTGACCCTATACAAAAGTTTTTGTATGTTGATATCTTAGGATTTGAAGACGTAAAATACACATTTCGTGTAAAATACACATTAGTCACGTTCAAATTGAAATAGGTTATTTTCCTTTACTTCAAAATATATTATGCTTAATATAATCAATAGTGCAGCTTCTAATGTATTAATTTAACAAAATAGTTCTAGGACTAAATCTTTTAATTTCGTAGTCTAATATTTTTAATGCCAAAATAATGGCTATGTTGAGTTACAATTTATTATTGGTGAAAGGAAAAAAACTAATGTATCAATTCAGTACATGAAGAATGTACTCGCCAGCTACTCGACACCACAGAGTTCTTGGTCACTGAGGCTCATGTACTTAGACACAACTTGCTCTGCTCGAGTTTATTCTATGTAGTTTTTATTTGAATATATGTATGTTTTAGGTAATCGTAGTTGCCTGAGAGGTCTCAATGCTGATGAAAATAATACATTTTTTTCAATAAATATATTATAGATTTTGTACTAAATAAACAGGTTAAATTAGTGATTATCAAACAATGTGTTGATTGTCTAATCTCCACACATGGCCATCTGATCCCAAAGTAAGCGTCAAGAGAGCTTGTGGTATGGCAACCAGACGGCTGATAAAC
>DWDV01000342.1:0-17705 GCA_018245615.1 Mimoniades ocyalus | reverse complement strand
GTTCGACCCGGGAATCGAACCCGGGACCTCCCGATCGGCAGTCGCACTTGCAACAAACACGACCAACGAGGCAGTCGAGATTCGAAATAATTCAAAATTATATTTGTTATGAAATATTCTGTTAGATAACGTATTGAAAAATTGTTAATGATGTTCAAAGGTGAACGAGTGAGCGATGAATATTATAAAATAGAAATTAAATTGTTGAAAATTGGATTAGAAATTACCATAACAATTTATTAAAAACAAAACAAATGAATCACAAATTACAATCCTATCTATTTATCTTTCGAATGTTAGAAACGGACCTTTCAGAACGAGAAAGATTAAGCCAACAGTTTGTCTATTTATTACACTACTTATTTATTCTATTGACATTTAAAATATAAATACATATTTTAATCGTAACGTACGTGCCAGGGCTTCAAAGCCCACACCACTGAAATTGAAAATTGACAACTAAACCACTTGACTACCATTCCTTCGTAACAATGAATCGAAAAATATCCATGTAATAAAACAACCGCGCGAATCTTGATGTCGGTTGCACAAATTCCACAAAAAGGATACTTAAGCGTCTATTTGGTGAGCGATTGCATCGAGCGTTGCATAAACCGAGATTCCAACATGGATACCACTTGATATGCAGGTAGCATATAAAAATTCACCAGGTTATCTCGAGTCCTACGTCTAAGACATAGTTGCACGGTGGCATCGCGACACCATGAATACGTGATGGTATGTGCATACATAAAAACTTCGTTACAAATGCTATTACATACGAAACTGTTATGCTATTACCGCCTTTATTACTGAAAGATAAGGTATATAATGTTTTTTGCGAAGCGTATCCTATATATGTTGGTGCTGTGCACACACTTATGTGAAACGCTCTTGGCATGGACGTGGTGCCCGTGTTTGCGCAAGGTGTATGTGAGGTCCTCGTCATAGAGTATTTGGCAAGCTCTGCCAACATCGAGCGAAACTTGTACTCGGTGCTTAGCGTCCTATTACATCATTTTCACAGTTTAGAATCAACAGGAACACAATTATCATGGACTACTACACGTCCAGTTAAAAATATAAACTTGAAAATGATCTATACAGAATTATCAAACATGCGAAATCGAATTCTGCATAAAACGTTCTACGGGTAGCTGGTAGCGAACTGTGTTGATTAAATTTTATTTGTAAACAGGACCTGCTAGTCGACAGCGTAACAACTTTTAAACTGAATGAAGGTCAACATCTCAACAGCGAAGCAATAGGTACCGACGCCTGGTGGTGGCCCCACGGCGATAAATCATTAATGAATGATACATACCAGAGCCGGCGAAACTCGCGGATAGTAATTTTTATGATCCAAATCTACGTGTCATTTGAAAAACTGGTAAGAGGTGGACATATACGAATTTAAATTTTAATAACACATCAGATGTTCCAAGCGAGTGAGGGGCGTTCAAAACCTGGCTACTGGGACAACTTAAAATTATACCACGGCGGTATATTAAATTAAAATGTCTAATAGAAAAATTAATTACAATATAAAGATATATAACATTAATAGAAGTGATCAACATAAATTTATAATCGCATTGATAGTATGTTGTGGTAAGTATTATAAAATAATCTTAAACATTGCAATACGAAAAGAAGTTTAGGCGAATGAAAAAATCCAACAGAAAAAATTAAAAACACTACATTTCAATGCTGAACATGTGATGCCAGTAAACCAAAGAATTCAACACGACCCCAGTAATCTCTATTTGAATGCGAGTGATTCAAGCTTTACTTAAACAGTAACTGTAAACCGACAAAGTGGAATATAATAATGCTGGTATGCGCAGCTTTTCCGGTCAAAACCACCACATTTCTTACGATGTCTTGTACATTGCAAAACACTCATTCTATGTATAACATATCGGTGCTATGGGAATAGGGTTGCCACATTTTATTTGGACAAAAGGTATTGTTTTTGTTAAACATTGAAAAGTACGATTCAAAAATATTATTAATTTAATATTACTTTTTGGTGCCAAGCATGTTTTAATTCTGTTAAGCAATATTGAATCGATAACAATTACAACTGAAGCTTCCATGCATATTTGATATCTGTATTTAAATTTAACAAGTAATATATTTATACCGAGAAAAATCTCCTAGTTGGAATTGGGTATTTTCGCGCAAAATTATATAAATTTTCATTAAGAATAGGCAAAATATTTTACAATATTTTTTTATAAAATAGGTGTAGACAAATATTATATCGGAACGGGAACAATGTATGGTAATGCTTTAAAAATTAAATTAAATTAATTTTGGAACGGTAACAAACATTTCGACTATATCTCACCGAAAACAGAGTTATGAGTAGTTGGAAGATCATCATCTCAGATTAACGAATGAACAAAGAAAAGCTTAAAACTAAAAATTTTATTACTGATAAAACGCGACATCGAAATGCAATTTAAATTTATTACTTCCATATCAAAACGTAATAAATAATGTAATTTGAGTAAATTTACGGTCGTCCCAATGAACATTAATTTAACTAAACGTATATCACATGACGCAAAGGTGGATCTAAAATTAATTGTTTCAAGAACATATACATATATTTATATGATACCAAGTGACAATTCTCGGAATTTAAGAATAAAATTGGCATGCCTAATAAGGAAAACAATACTGATACAAAACTAAGTGGGTAATGAAATAAATATAAAGTTGATTAGAAATGACAAGTACATATATTACCACAATGAGAACTCCCTTAATCTGAAAAGGACCCGTGTGCCAAAGAATAACAATAGAATGATAGGTAAAAATATATATATCAACAAAAAAATCCCATTCGCACAATACATCAGCGGAAGCTCATGAAGAACGATCTTAGGAGGATCTATAACTAGCCGGGCTGTCACGAAACAATATCCAAGAGTTAAGACGGTTCATAGCTTGAACATAAAATTCTAATTGCAAATGTACTCACTTTATAGCCAATTAAGAGACGATTCTATGAGTTTACGGGAAGTTCCATTAAATCGCACGAAATTATCCAATTCTATCGGAGTTGCGATAACGCCGGGTCTGAGGTCGCTCTTAATCTATCTAACGTACCTTTTTATTTACTCCACAACGGTTGCGTTATCGATCATTTGACGTCAGTCCGTAACGCGAAGGTTATCACTGATGGCTGATGCTCCATCGTTAACTGTGACACGGGTTAGGTCGCATACCGACATCGAAAAAGGTCAGAAAACTGATGAAATTTATTTCTTATCCGTTATTCAAGTGCCAGCTAGAAAATCCTAAAGTCTGCAATTATTTCTAATTGTATACGTGTTGCGCAAATACTTACTAAATCAAAATACTTAATGGAGAGAGAACATGGCTAGTCTCTTGGATTTTATAAATATTTTCTATAGAAAATGATGACATCTTAGCTCAATAGGACGATATCGCTTCATAGTCATAATATAGAGAATAACAATCATAATATGCCATAATTTCTGGGAAATAATCGTTACCGTACCGTTACCGCCTCGTTACCGTAGTAGAGATACAAACGATAATACAAAGAGTTAAGCAGCCATGGAAATGGGATACATACGCAGATGTAAAAAGAGATCGAATTAGGGGGCGGCTTTAGTGTGTGAAAATGCCGAGCGTTATCGTCCGTTCCGATCTGAGCGAGGAATAATAACTATTAAGACATCATCACGTATGTATCTACAGCTAAACAAACGCAGATATTTGATAACGGGATCCACGACGGCGACGTGATATGTTTCACTAAGATTCTCAGGTGATACACGGAACTCGTGTAAGAAGAACGAGAAGTCTTTAGAGAATTAAAGATGAAGTAACAGGATGCTGGTGAACGTTACGTTTTTCTATACATCTATTAAGCGAAGTAAAATGACGGACGCCAAAATAAATATGGAACTATGAAATGTACACTGATCGTGACCAACATTTTTAACGACTTAATGCCAAAATAAAATGAGACAAGTGAACACCATAGTCTCCCATGTTTACCACATGCGAATTTACAAAATTTACACGGCTTAGAGAATATTATGGTACACAATGTACATAACGATGTTTCCGTTTACCGTTATAATTAATAAAATATAACTTAAAAAAAATACGTATAAAAATTGAAAAAAAATCAGAATCGAATTATCAATAGGTACGAGTATATCATTATTACAGTTTTTTTTCGTTAACAATGCATTCTAAAATTAAAAAAGAGCTTAAAATAAATTGATACACTCCCCGTAACACCTTTTATAGCACTATGAATGGAAATATTCGAAACCTGGTACAAAAAACGGAATTTAGAACAAAACATAATTGGGGTCGCAATTAAGACTTTAAAGGTCAACCATCCACTTCTCTCGCGATCTTGATTCGATCATCCGGCGTGCTTGTTATGAACGGTATGCATATACAAATTTGGATCTCTCTTTGCGCGCTCCATTCGGAACAATATACACTACCATTTATCTCTTATCTGTTGTTATCAACGAACCATCACATTCCATTGTTATCTTGTGGAAGAGCCCATAGATCGCGCATTTAATATGCTTTTAAGTACTCCACTATAGATAGGTAGTCATTAATTTGATGTAATCTATTTTTAATTGCCTCGTGACGAAATAAATGCACAAGACAATAATATCCATAAACCTACATATGAATATGTATTAATATCGCTTAATATTAATACTAACAAATTATGAAAGATTATGACTGAAGGAAAAATAAAGACGTTTACTACACTGATATAATACTTAGACTAACAAATTGCTAACGTTAGAATTTACATATAATCAAATTAGGATTTAAAGAAAGATGTATGCAAATGATACAGGCTTAATGTTATCAAGTCTCGCTGAAGCATTAAAAGATTAATTCCTGTATGCTATTAAATGGAAAGATGTTATTGAAATAAGACATCATGCAAGCACAAGTAGTCCACAATGTCCATCATATTTTATTCCAATAAAGCAAGAAGCTTTTAGTACTGAAAGATGTGGGCGAGATATTAAAGTGAAGATTTTATTGATTTATGAAATTACCCACAAGAATTATGTGTTTCACAAGCCTTTAGACAGATAATTTCGAAATTGATATATGAATAAAGAAACGTTATTAGAATTTTAGATGAGATAAAATTACAAGATACAGTTTTGATTTATGATTATTGTGATCCGAAATAATGTCGTAAGGAATTTGTCTTCAGTGAAGAACGGGGCGATGACAACATTTTATAGAGATAAGCTGGTTAAATCATTTCACTGAATTCAAATATCCAACGGAGCGTAGAGACAATAACAGTACAAAACCTGAACAGACGCTCTATGAATCATCGTGTCCTATGAACGACAACTAAACTCGGGCAGTAAGTTTGACGCCAGCAATTTGTAATACCTACCAGTGGTTTTTTTGTGCACGTATCGAAAATGTCGTGTCATTCTGGAATGTGTATTGTCAGAATGTCATCATGTAAGCATATTAAGGAATTGGTAACTGTAATGATTGTAGGGTTGACAGATCTAACATTAACGTAATTTTATAAATCTTTTATAAATTACCCGGTCTTGGTTAGAACATTTGATGTTCAATTAATAATAAAGTAAACATGCCATTTATAGAGTTGGTAAAGCTATTCTCTAGTTAGAATTAAGTTCACTGACCTCGAGAGCTTCCTGCGCCGTGTGTAGGTAGTCCCTCAGCATCGCCTCTTGGATGCTCAGCCATTCTAGCCGAGGATCCTCCAATTGCGTCACCTCTGCAACAAAAAAAACCCCGGTTAATTTCAGTTTTCATATTGCATTATTTCATTTTATTTTGCATGGAAATATCTCGAAATAATTCTAATTCTAGTTAAAAGAAATCTGTAAACTAGATCCATTTAATAATATTTTTCGTATTTAAGTCGTTAATTCTGTTCAAATAAAATAAACAACAATGCGCTAATTGGAACACAATGAACAAACACCGTAGATTATACTATAACATAATACTGTAAAAACAAAACAATCAACTCGTATTCAATGTAAAATACAAGCGAATGCCAGATGCAGACACTTCAAAACGCCGACCGCTTAGTATCGACAACAAACTAATTAACTACAAATATATGGTGACATTGAAAATGAGATTTCTATCTGCACTGAGATAAACATCGCCTGCTTTATCCGTTTCTTGAAGTGTTATTCCATGTAGTTTATAGTTCACTAAAGGGCCTAGTTTAAAATATCTTGTGCAGCTCTAACAAGTTGTAGCTTGTTCGTACTTAACTGAAACGAATATAAATATTTCTAAGTCTAAGTAGGTCCCACTGACACGCCAGTTACAAACATAAAATCTAACTAAACATGTACAGCTTTTTGTTCACGTCCAATGTGACCTGTATTCATACGTTCGTCCCTTTTCATATAATCAGCACTATTATTCCACGATGATCGGTCTCACTAAAATTACACATAACTATTCGATGTGATATCATTATCAACCTATTACAAGCCATTGCTATACACAGATCTCCCCTGAGGGATTATGCCCATAATCCCCACGTTGGGCATGCGCGTTGGGGAGCGCGCATTTCATATGTACGAATAAATGATGATGAATTAGACAGGACGGATCTCCGCACTTTAGAAAAAAACAATAAACGAAATACGATAGAATAATGATATAGATAAACGGTGTTCTGTGAACCTTGGTTCGCTTAGTGCAAATACACTAATATATACCCTGTGTGTCGATAAAAAAGCATATAATTGCTTGGCAATATATTCCTGATAGATGCCTGTCGAAACTCTTCACAGGTCCTCACAGGTCTAAAACATTGCAAACAATTTCATGTCACATAAATTGGCATCTGCAGAAACATTTAACGAACAAAATTAGCTAAAACGAAATCCCAGCGTTCACACTATAGCAGATAAGGCTGTAATCAAAATTACAGAGTAAAGACATTATTAATAAAAGCTGAATGTCATTGTTCGAAGGCTCTCAATCATTTTTAATCACCAAAGATAAGAACCCTGTTGTACAGTGTAGTGTATGTACTTAGTCTCGCGCACATATGCCTCTAGAGGGCGCCTCAGTCGATATAGAACTGTCAGACCGAACTGTTGATGCGTGTTGTGTGTGTTGACGAGCCAATAAAGGCCAGAAAACTGTGACATTACATACAGCAAACAACAAATGAGTATGGAACGGTACAGTCCCAATGGTGGAGAAAAATATTTACCAGCTCCCTCGACTACAAAACCATTTTGTACCATTATTTAAAAAATCTCATTTTAAAATCGTCTAATAATAAATTCACATTTATACGATTAATCTACAGTCAAAACGCTTGCAATTCTCCTTAATATACTTCTCAAAGGTCTGCAAAATCTGGTTAACCGAACTTGACCACCATGGGTCTTTATGGCTCCAACCTCGCTAATTCGAAGAAAAGATTAACCATTAAACAATAAACGTATTCGCGACCAGAAGAAAAAAAAATATTTTAATAGACATAAAATAACACTGGTACAAGAGCTATAGCAGTATACCTATTCCGTATATAAACCAATGCATAGTATTTAGTGAAACTTATTCTGTAGATGTTACTTCTAGAAGTTCCGATAGACCGCTGTGAAACCACTTGATGGTCGCGGCTATATTTGTATATCCGCACGCATTTTGAAGATCAACCGTCGTGTAAAGAGGCAACCATACCTGATAGCGAATCGTTGTCAAGAATCGAACTTCACGAAAGGAGTGAATTAATTAAGCAGAAAACCCATATCACAAGTATACATATATTCCGCATTTCCAACATATGTGCGATACGATACGACAAATTTGTCTGATTTTATGGTTTTTTGGCACGTTTGTTATACATATTGGTTTTCAAAGAGCATTAATGATGTTAGTAAGGATTTCATAATCTTAAATTAGATGTATATTGTTACAGTACACCAACGAAGAATACAAGAGATCACAGCAGTTAGCCATAGGATTTGTGTCCAGACTATACATCATCATCGTTATTAACCCTTTCATTGTCCCACTGTTGAACACGAGTCTTCTCGCGAATCGAGAAGGTCCAGTACCCTGTGCTGCCCAAGAGTGAGTTGGCAGATATATCAGGGAAAATTATGGTGAACTCTAATTTGGGCAAGATTCCTCACGTGATTTACCTTCACAATTATAAATTGTATTTCTTGGTCATTTTATCATCAAAACGTATCGCAGCAAAAAGATTTACGTTACCAATCGCCCAATACGAAGCTATTAGCTACCGATCGGTGACGAGTTATCGTATCGTTATGAATTATTGACGGAATTCAATAACCGTAGAGCGATAAAACTACTTAATTCGGTGCATTGCGTTACTGCGTCATCAGCATCTGATAAGAAATCAGCGATAAGAAAATCGTATGTTTCGTGAAATTCTACTCACGTGTTACGATTTAACACTTATGTGTTATGACACGCTAGTCGACGGAAACCAGTCAGGGGTTGTGATATTTAATGGCTCACTTGGTTTTCTTTATTCGGCTTAACATCTTAACAAATAATGTCAGCTTTTAACATTTTATTAACAATGGACTATTGTGTTCAAGTTTCGATAATACAGAAATGATAATGAGTGTTTGATAATTTGTGAATGTCATTTTTACTAGTGGAGTTTAAAAAATCATGTTATTTATTACGTGTTGACCAAGTCCATAGCGAAGACGATGAATAAATAAACAAGAGCGTGCTAATGAAGGTGACAAAGATGACCACCATAATGATAATGGCGATAACGTTTATGATGAAGAAAGCGACGACGATGATGATGGTGGTGGTGGTGACAATAAAAACTAAACAAAACGTAACATCATGCCTGTAATCTACGAAGAGGTAGGCAGAGGAGTGTAGTACACTCACACTTTCCACCAGTTAGTTTAGGTGATGGTGGTGATTAGTGGAAATGAAACAGTAAAAATTCAGTACAAACTTTACAAAAGTAAAAAAGCGAACCGTGACAAATGAATAAATCATTACCATCTATTATACCTACTCCAACTATAACGGCTAGACCAACAGAATGTACATTCTGAATGGTCTTAACTTGATATAAAACTGTCATTAGCGCTGTAATCTGATCGAGAGATTCCAATATCCATATCTACGTTCGTGTAATCTATAATTGAAGATCTCGCCCGACCTATTTGCGTATTCGCTGCATTGCGTGATATTGAGACGAGATAAATAATTTATTTCACTTGCATACCTTACATTGCGCAATTGAAAACGTTCCGCACGAAAGGGAAGTATATACACAACGGGATGGAAATTAAAATTCTGATTGCTTGCATTAATATCATCAAATTAATTGAAATGTATTATACGAGTGTGCTGCAGGTACCTGCTAGGAATAGACGGCGTTGGTTATAAAATAATAAAGAGACAGCTTCATCAACCGTATTTTGTTGCGAATGAAACAGGGTACAATAAAATCATTATTATTATATAGTCATGCCAGATCCTTTACGGGGTAGACAGAGAGCATAAAGCGCCAAACATCTCTATCCTTACATACTTAAATTTTTCTTTTACATTTATCATTCTCTTCATACGAGGTTTAGCACATGAAGGTGATCATGAACCTGTTCTGGTCCACAGCTGGACCTATATCTCTCTAATAGCATGCCACTAAACTCAATCTTCAGCTCTTCGTTGTCAGCCACTGCCAGACACTGCGTATAACGTCACTCCAACGAGCTGGAAGGCGAACTACGCTAATACCAAATAGCAATTATTAATTAAAATACTCCATTAATAACATAAAACCGTTTAGTAAAGTAACGGAGTCCACGTGAAATGAAGCCCATATAGATAAAACGTTCATAGCAACAGTTGCTAATGTTGGTAGCATTAGTTTGTTGCATTCAATGTCCACTCGCATTCCGCGTGACATCCAAAGTGCGCGCGCGGCGATCTTTCAATTATTATAGTCAATTCTGAGCGCACAAGGCCGGTGAGCGATTCCAGCGGCTGATTGCCACACTCAAATCAGATTAGAGAGACAATGCCGATTCAATCGGCACTACCGAGACGCAATCATGATGTACCGACGACAGATGAATCATTTTATCTCTGTATATTACCGTTTTGCATTTAGACCGTAGTTTTATCTATCAGTTTATAGACTAGACGTTGTCTGATCTCAATGTTACAGTTGTTAATAGACATCGACATTAAAACTGAGATGTGATTATAGACGGAGTTTCAGACTTTCGCTATGTTTATGTAAGTACTTATAATGTATCTGTTATTTAATTATATCAATTCAATTGTAGTATTTATTGTACATTGATATAATATACATGAAAATTATTTAATAGCTTTATTAATTACAAATCACGTGCCGCGATCGACTGCCTCGCCGCCCAGTGGTCCGGATCAAAAAGTCCTGGGTTTGAATCTCGGATCGGGTACTGTTGGATCTTTGGTAGCTCGGAGTCTGTGTTTGTGCTAGGTTTGTAGCAATAGTCTCACCACTAATTCCATGGTGGAACGTGTACGTAACCGGCGAAACGTGGGAGTGTACTACACTTCCTCTGCCTACCTCTTCGAGGACTCCAGGCGTGATGTTACATACCGCCATCTTAAACCAAACTAAGCTGCGTATTTGCTAAGACAAGGTATGAATATGTAAGTTTTCATGCATACTTATACATATATATAAATCAATAATATACCGAAACCCAGCACAAACATTTGTTCTTATAACAAATATTTGCTCTGATTTAGAATCGAATCGTTTCACCGCCAAACATCCACTTATCGCTGACCACTGGAATAACGTCTCAACTATCACATATTGGTATTACCTCGTTACGACAGTACTCATAAGGTATAAGCAGAGAGCAGCGCGTGACACATACACATCGCCTCTTTGCTTCAATAACGTAATATTGTCCTAATAATGTATTAAGACAGTATTACGTTATTGAAGGAAAGAGGCGACATATCAATCCTGGCGACATGTATGCCGGTTTCGGTGACTTGTCATCCCCCCATGAGTCAGTATCGGATATATTTGGTGAAGGCAGTTGAGATAAACCATTACAACAGCATCCTAGGCATCATCAAATATGTTGGCAAATGAATCATATTATTTCAGTATGGTGTGTTACACATTAAACATGCTTGGTATTTCCGTAGAACACCAATGAAATGCAGGCTGGTGACGCATCAAAGCCTCCTCTTGCTCGATGATGCAGAAATTAATTAATTAGACAAAATAAAATGTCACTTGTATAACCCTCGTACTGAGTTTCGGGTTTTTTTGCGCGTTATTAAAATTACAAGCAATAAAATTTACAAGTTAGTTATATCATTTAGAATATTAACGCAGCTTGTACTGTTCAGAATACATGTCACATATTGATACGTTTTTATCGATAATGAACAAATTCTATGAATATAATCCTTGTTAATTCATTTATTATTATCTTAACTCTTAATCGTTCCACCATTGGACACAAATCACCTCTCAGAATGATCGGGTTTAGACTATAGTCTATCACGCTTCCAAAAAAGCGGATAGGCGGAATTCACGTGCCTTAGAGAACATTCTAGAATATTTAATCATACAACGGGCATATTTTGTTTGAGATTCGCACTCTATTGCATTGCTTATTACGTAATAGAAAAAAAAACCCGTTAAAATATTCCAATCAAAAAACCTACCGCATTCCTGGCTGCTATTATAACGACATTTTTTTCATCGTGTCATAATTACAAAAGATATGTCGTGAGTCTTTTAAAATCATTCCAAACTAATTAATAGCACTATCAAATTAGATACAAATATGAAAACAATTTTTTTTTTATATTCGATGTTTAATGCGGTCTATTTTTTAACAGCCGTATCATTAATATCATATTATATTGACACAACTTCACATTCGTCCATCTCATACTAGCCAAAGAAGCACATATATGTGCATTTCAAAATACATACTTATTTGAACAATTTTACATCTAGTCAAAAAACAAACTTTCGTGCTGATCGGAAATATTTACCCTGAATGGAAACAAAACCCACATCCCTCACACCGATCAGGGACACTACCCATTGCATCAACAAGAGAGCGTAAAAAAGGGAAGAGCTATAAAAATACATAAAATACTCCATATAAACGAATCTTTAGTCGTATTACTCTAGCATGCTCTGTGTAACTATTCAGTTATAATACAGACCTATCAAAATCTGTAATAAAAAAATCTTTTTTTAAAATGGAATACTTGTTGCTTGATGGGTATATAAACCAAATGTGTCACTATAAATAAAATGACCGTTCTTCATGAGACCCCACACAAATTAGTTATTCTTAATATTATATCGTCAGACCATTTTTCTCGGGGGGTAGGTAAAAAACACCGAGTGCCAAACTTCGCTATTTATCAGACCTGATGTGCTTCTGCATTGATCGATCTCTTCTATGAATGTAGAGAAACACGTTTCGGAGACTCTCTCTGTTCTTTCGTTTTCTTCCCGTACTCTATCTGAGACTATATAAAATTAAGAAATTTAAGACAAAGAACAGAAGTTGATATATGAATTATATTTTAATTTAGAATTAAATTTTGCAATGAAATTACTTACGAAGCGCCATCAAACAAAATAATCCCACAAGTACGCAATGAAGAAGCTAAAAAGAGGTATATTCACATCGATTGACAGGAAGGAATGCATTAAGTTGAAACAGAAGAGAAAAATGGCAAACCTCATGCAGACTGCTCACGAAGAAAATTCCATTAGACCTGGCTCTATTCATTGGGGTATCGACAACAATAGATTCTATCTCTCGAGTACAGAATATTGTTTTACAGAATGTAGCAAAATAAAAGGCGGCGATGATGAAGCGCGTGAATATTGCCGGCGTATGCAGAAAATAGGCATGGGGTAGATCGCATACAACGATAACGAACTTAAAGTGAATAAACTAAAAGCAATGCGGCGGAGGCGTTAAAAATTTGCGAAGACATATTCAATATTGAATGCCTTAAACATTTTTTTTTTTATATATTCACGGCATGTATGGGAAATCTATTTATTACTAAGCTATCGCGAAACGAGCTCTCTTTCGACGCCTCCAGAGTTGCCACATACCCATAGGTAACAATGACCAATTACTAACAGACGGCATGCCTGTCTGTATTCCAGATTATATATGTATATCATAAACTCCCGTTGTATAAACTGAATTCAACTATATTTTTCTTATACTGAGTTACACCCAAATTATTTTGAGGGAGTGAAAGAAGACGCAGCACAAGCTATTTTAGTCCACAAACTTAACTGCTAAGTTAGTTAGTAAGGCATGTTTCGTTTGTCAATTGTTTTCTGTTTCTTCGCTTCGCTCCTAACCAGAATCGGTTAATACCTACCTGTTATAGCAAATTACGTTACACAAAATATTTGCTCGGAAAACCAAAGAATCTAATAAATGCATAATTATAGCAACAGTTGTTTATAATAAGCGATAAATATTGCACCATCCATCTTGAATGGCCACGGAATTTTAAATATTATGCCATCACGCAAGGTTCCTAGTGGTATAGACAGAGAGCACCGGTAACCAAATACGTCTGTCCTTACAGGCCAGACGCGCTTCATAAATATGATTTTCAACACTTAAAACATGGTAATTGCATTTGCACGAATCTCTGACTTTATGGTGTTATACATACATTTTGAAGGTTAATTCTCATTGGCTCTACGTACCAGTACAGGAAAACATTGTTAGGAACCCTATACATAAGAGTCCTGCGAAAGTTTTTTTTCAAACGTATGAAATTTGTTAACTCGCACTATGTATCCGGAACATAGTACTCTCATTCAAAGGAGACTATCTAATAGTGCTAGACAAACAGGTTGACGGCGTAAATATTGTAGGTCGTAAAAATTACTGCATAATTAAACTCAAGTGTATAATAACTATACGCACATAATCCTGTTGGAATCCCATAACTTCACACAGTTTTATGATGTTCTATTTCTTTCCATATAATCTAGAACATTCGATTTAGCGCCATCATGATTTTTTCTATATTTATAGATGCGACAGCGTTATACCATAGTTAACTGGATTTAATATTGCAACATAGATTTAATATTGCGTAAGAAATTAATATTATATATAAGGTTTAAATAATAAAGCAATGCAAACGAGTTACGCATACAAATTGTATCATAGAAAACAATCACATATTTAAACGTAAACGTAACATCACGTAATGAAGTTTATCACTAACCAAATTTTCCGCACTGTTTGCCAGTAATGCAACGCTAAATCTTATACAGATCCAGATAAACGAATTGAAACTCGTTTCTGTAATTTGTACTCCTACATACGTTCGCAGTTGACAGTTTGTTTTGCTGTCCGAACACGATAGGATACGAAAGGAAAATGGCGCGCGCGCATGTAACCGACTAAAATACGGGTACGAGGATAGTTCCCAGTAACAACACGCTAAATAAGATCTCAATTTAACACAGCTCAGACTCTACATGGTTTGTATTTGAATAAAAACATCGGTATATTACCCACTTTATGTGTTGTCGCTTGTATATTACGATTTTTATTAGGTAATAATGCATTAAATGCACTTAAGTTGGGATAATTACTGCTCGTATTTAATGAGGTTGTTCAATTTTTATTTGCTACATATGGGCATATCTATAATAACGTATGCAAAACAGTCACCCTAAGACTTTTTACAGAGATATTTTACATCCAAACATAAAACATACACTCATTATCAGGCTCACACGGGCATTTTTACTGCATGGGAATCGAACCCACAATCCCCTACCTAATCGATCAAGATCATTAACTATAAAAGATGATAACCAATGGGTTGAACACATGCATATATCTAATACATTCAAATCTTGCAAAAAAACTGAACAGAATTAGACAAACAAGTTAGAATGAATTGCTTTCGGATTAACTGTAAATACTAGGACTTCATCATCTCAGGTGTGCGTAACCTGTTGGCGGTCGGATCGTGTCCACGCACAGATAAATAGATAAAACTCAGCAGGGCGTCACCAGCAAATGTCACTGTGATGGGAAAAACTAATAGAATCATATACCAATTAACATTACTTACGAGACAGCTGGAGGAATGTTGCTGGCCGGTGAACCACCCGCGGCTATAAAATCATTTGGGTTTAGAAAAAAAAACCATGAGAATTGAGAAAATGGCAGAAAAGTTCCCGCGTCTTATAAATAATGCAAAGGAATGCTTGCGAGCCGTGCGAAAAAGGCCTTTATGCCGTTTGCAACGAATCTCTGCTAAATAATGGGACACTTGGCCAGTGCCTTCCTCAGTCATAGAATAAACTACGACAAAGTTATGCAGGTATTGAGCACGCTATTAAAATCCATATTTCTTACGAATATAAAATATATGTCCGCTTTAAGTTTCACATAGAAGTATTTGTATTTTTTGACGAACTTAGTTACATGTATTATCAATGTTAGTTATACAAACAGCGTTATCTAGAAAATTTTAGGAGTTGGTACTGAAAAAAATCTCAAAAGAAACTTAAGTGATTCAGAAAATAAAATAAAAACGAAACATCCCGTCTGTAATCCCCGAAGAGGAAGGCAGAGAAGTTGAGTACACCCCCACCACCACCAGTTACGTTTATGTCCAACTTGCCATGCATCTATCACAAATCCAGACTTCGAGGAAATACTAAAAAATTCAATATAAAAAATTCATTAGTGCCGAGGATCGAATCCGGGACTTTTCTCGATACCTATAACCAACCATTACTAGGGACGACCAACAGTCCGATAACAAAAAAAATCGCTATAAAACCTGAACATTCATAGTATAAATAACATCCTAATTTTATATTGTTTACATTCACACAAAACTCGCTCACCAAAAACTATAAAAAAAATGTAGAAACATCAAATATTAAATAATGGTATAATAAAGATAATAAAAAAATAATCAAATTTACATGCACAAAATCACAAAAAAAAAATCTAACAACAAATTTAAATATTTGCATCATATATCTTAAGAATCTAACGATTTGAAAAAAAAACAAGCTTGATAGAGACACATGTGTGTTGTTTTCGTCGTTTCGAACGTATTACCGTAAAGGGTAAAGCCTCGACGGTTCAAACTACAAATTAAATTGTATAAATTAGACTATGTACTTTACCAGAATAAAACTATTAATGTAGAGTATATACAGCGCAACGCCTGGGCATTAAAAAGAAATTTTCAACGAACTTAATCATAAGCATGTTCAAAGACAATTTAATAATCGTCAGAATCATCCTATTGCAATACACTGCTGTCCAGGTTCAAACGCCTCTTACAACACCCTGTATCCTGGCATGGGGTCGAGGAATGTATTATCACTTCGCCCCGACACGGATCACTGTAATCATTCTACTGATAAACACTGATTAAATAAACACGTGTTCCCCAAGTACGTTCGACGGGTTACAATTTACATTGCCACCCCGATAAAATCCTGATCATCAGACGTCACAGGCTGTAAAGAACATTATGCAGATCTCTAAGCAGTTCAGCTTGTCTCATAATGTCCTAATTAGCAAGCGATGTTTAATCTTCAAATTCAAAATACACAATTTTACAAAGAAATCCGTGCGCGCCAGGAACCGAACCCACAATCCTTTGAAACGGGAGCTTATATTCTAAGCCACTAGACTGTCTATTACTAGATATTTACTTTGATTTAATGATGTTACAACATGCTAATATCCACGTCGAACGAACACAAAACCAGCATTAAAGTCATAGATAACTGTGATGTTAAGATTATATACGAGTACATATGTACATATCATTAAGGCAAACGTCACATTTCAGTTGGAACTGTGTTTCAATAATTAATCAGAAGTGTTCGCATTTGAATCCGTTAAATATTCCGAGCACGGTTTTCGCTCTGGGTAGAAGGTAACTAGGAACGAAACAAGCAGCACGGCTGCTACAATCACTTTTGCACTGATCACAACATTACACATGTTGTAGGCAAAGTAACGCAACACTACAACGCGACTTTCCTACCACTACACCGAACCAAAGCCGGCTAAGAATTGAATTTTAATTTTTACTTACAGCTAAAATACACGACATACAAGTATTTACATGCAACTGGATTTGCCTTACCACTCACCGCCTATTCCATGTAGACGTAAGTAGTGAAAGGTGGGAGTGTTCTACATTCCTCTGCCTACCCCTTTGGGGATTACAGGCGTGATATTACCTTTGGATTTGCCCTAACTTTATTCTCATACATATTGTTTTATAGATATCATAACATTATACATATATAAATAATAAATATATGCTCCATTACAGTATTAAATTTACAAACCAAACTATCTAGAATATACATATGTACATATCTTACGCCACGCGACAAAAATTTTTAGTAAAAAAAATTTTGTTTTTTTCATTAGGAGGGGTGATGAGATGTGATGACTAGAACATAACTCCACGTATTGTAAAGAGATCACACATGAGATTAATATCACTTATTGTAAGGACATCACGTAGCATCACTATAATGTTATAGCTATAGGTCACGTTTACTTTAGTATATAAGAAGTCTGTAGCATCACATTAAATATTAT